>PVJI01031725.1:0-12876 GCA_004026765.1 Micronycteris hirsuta
TTGGAAAACAAGAACACAAACCACATGCTGATCCCTCACTTCCATTCCCAAGATTCAGTATGTGATGATGTATGTTTTGCATGTATGTTTTGCATATTATATTACCCGATGCTTCATGCAGTAGCATGGGCTTTTATAATACATGTTTTGGAATAAATGGATGCCCACTTGCTGTTGTTACAGGACTGATTTATAATAATAGTCATGATAATAACAATTGGTCTAGTTATCGCCCATTGGTCCAACACTTTCTATATTCTGGAACAAATGCTTTCCTACATGTTACCACATTTTTACCCTCAAAACAGCCCTGTATTGTAAGGCCAGGTCAAAGCCAGCCTTTGTCTCCTACCTTTTCAAACCCAATTCTTAAAACCCTGGCAAGAAGTGTGGCTCTTCCGGCATTCTCAAAGGAGAGAGAAATAAGCTTTGTGTCCCCTTTGCACCAGCCAGCTTCATGCAAATTCTCTCTTGCTGGTTCTCCCTCTCTCTAAATTTCCTCCTACAGCTGGAAACTGGGAGCTCCCCACTGCACCCACAAACCCCTCTGCTCTCACTGGGCCCCTCATGGTTATGCTATTTCTCTTGCTGATTTCCCTGGTCCTTAGTGCCATTTTCATTCTTCCTTCAACTGCCTGTCACCACCTGGGATGCAAAGTTTGCCTTAGGTTAACATTCTTCTCTCAACCCAGAATTCTGGTGAAAAAAATCTGCACTTCATTTTATGGATATGAAGAAATGGAAGCAAAGAAAATACTTTGCCCAAGATCCCTCAGCTCATAAACAGCAGATCTGGATTTGCACCAGGCTCTTCCTCGCTCTGAGGACTGTGCTCCTTCCTTCTCATTGTTTGCTTTGTGATTATGTCAGTGGTAGGTGATCCTGTTTATCTCGGCAATTTCCAACCTTTTTCATCTCATGGCACACAAAAACTCATTACTAAAATTCTGTGGCACACCAAAATGTATATTATACTTTCTGCTGATCTGACAAAAAACAGGTACAATTTTGATTCATTCACACCAGACTGCTATTGTGTTGGCTGTTGTCATTTTTTATTTGACAATCTAAGGGAAAAGAGGTCAGCGCCCCTGACTAAATAGGTATTGCATGCTTTAAAAATTCTCACGGCCTCTTGCAGCTCACCGGTTGAAAATCATTGGCTTATGTCAAGGCTTAATGTCAGATTTTATAAATTTCTGATCGACATTATTTGAGCAGAGTGGTTCCTTGGAATCCCAGGGGAGAAGTCCAAGTGAGCGCAGAAGAGTTGAAAATGGGTAGCAAAAACTTGTTAACTGGGTTGTTTATTTAAGAAGGAAACAAAAATCCCTCAGGTTATAAAGTTGGAGGCAGCATAATTAAAGAGGCATCCTAAGGTACATTCCTTAAAAAGACTCTCGACTAAAAGCTCTCTCCTTCATCCACCCACACCACCGCTATTACTCTGATTGATCTGCCTTTAGGGAAATCAGTGCCTTGCTGGACACCTCAACATCTGCGGATGTCACTGGCCCCAAGGCCCTAACTATTGTTGTGCCCCCTACTGAGTGAGAGTGAGCATGAGTGACAAAGCCAATCAATGAGATTTTACTGTTGTGAATGTCATGGACACACTACTTGGAACACTCCTGCAGGTGTACTGCCCGGGCTGAGAGGTAGTCTGATGGGAATTCTGCACCCTGTCGCATTTCCTTAGCTCATTCCTGCCAGAAACACAGCTCAGGCCCACATCTCGCTCCAGAAGTCAATGGTTCTCCAATCGGGCTGTATATTGGTACCACTAAGGGAAATTTTAAAGAGTATTGATGCCTAGATCCCATGGCTAATTGATTATATCAGAATCTCAGGGACTGTGGAGGAATTCATTGTGCAGCCCCTGGTTTAGATGATGATTATGTTAAACTGAGTCACTAAATTCCCGTGATATGATTACTGGACAGGTTGGCAAGGGGGATAGAAAGTACAAGGCTAATTCATCAAGACCTAAAATAGCAACTTTCAGGAAACCAACAGCCTTCTTTCTCTTAAAGGCACTTTATCTGTTTTATTTCAGAAAATGGGTTAACCAAACACAGAATAGCTTGCTCTCTATTAGAGCCCAAAAAAGTAACTCTGGAAAACTGAGTGACTGCTGATAATAGGAGAAGGGAAAAAGTAAATTTGTGAGAATATACCCACAATACCTCATGAACCTTAGTCATTTTGTTCTATAAAATGTGCTCTAGTCTCCTTTTCTTGTCATTTCAGGGTACTTAGCAGGACTATACCCGCTCAGAGACATCTAGATATCTTCCTTTTCACAACAAACTACTCTACTAAACGCCATGTGTTGATTCTTACTCCCATTCTCGAAAAAAAAAATCTCCTCTTCTGGATTTCTCTAACCTTTTTGCTCCCTTGCTTTTTTTGCTTTCACTAGAAAGATAGACTGTACTTTTCTCAGACTTTTTTTTTTTAATCAAGTCTGGTCTTTTTCTCACTGTTCCTTTTTCACTCTCAGGTTTGGTGAATCAAATTGGTGACTTAAATTTCTTCCTTAAGTTAATCAACAAATTACACACAGAGGGAGGGATGGAGGGCTGAGAGAGAGAGAGAGAGAGAGAGAGAGAGAGAAAGAGAGAGAGAGAGAGAGAGACTGTCCACTCCATCCACAGCCCTCATAGAGAAATCTTGGCATTTATATTTCCTGTGAAATACTTATACATGAGGCAATGATAATGCCCAAGAAAAGAAAAGGACATTCACAAATGCATTTCTTTGGCTGAATCTGGCTGCTCCCAGAAGCAAGCTATGTTTATGTTATCAAAATAAGCTCTTCTTTTCTTTTTTTATTGTTAGGAATGTATCCTGGCCCCCAAAGTCACTTCATGTAAATAAATGCAGTTCTAATGACTGTCGATTGGGAAGTCCCAGCCTTTCATTTGCCTGCCAGCTCCCTGGGGCAAGTTAGAAGTAATCAATAGTGAAGTGGGAGGCAGTTGCAACAACAAAGTGTGTCTCCAATGAACTGAGGTGGTGGTGAGGGTGGACCAAAAAAGATGAGAGAGACATGAGAACCACACCTGAACCATACACTCACCTGTAGTAAGGCACAGCTTACCTGAAGCCTCATGCAGAACGGCCCAGCAAAGTCCAGCTTGGATTGGCCCAACCGCATTCACCTGCAGACCTATGAGCAAGAAATAAATGCTTCTTGAGATAAGCCACTGAGTTTTGGGATAGTATGTCACTCAACATCATTGTAAAACAATCTGATTGATGCATTCTCTAAGCTGGAACATCATAAGCGATTTCTAAATTCCTTGCTAAAACTGCAAAGTGCAACCTCTGCAAAGTGCAGTCTCTGGAACAAGACTGAGGCATAGAGAATCAAAGTAACCTGCCTGAGGTCCCAGTTGCTGAGAGTTCAGCCCAGGGTATCTCATCCTCTAAAGTGTGGGTGCAGCCATGAAACCTTATTGCCTACCCATTCAGACTGACATGCATCTCAAATACTGGTCCTTTCCCCAGGGGCCTGCTCTGCCGTGTGACAAAGGACGGCCCATGGACACTGCTACAATGGCACATTTCTAGAGTTATCTTGAGATGCTGCTCTGTCTACTTTGGATGGGCCTTCTCTCTGAGACCGCTTCACAAGTTTATGGAGAACAGAATGAGTTCCAAAAGCTGCCATAAATCAGGACTCTTTCCCCAAATCCAAGTGGCCAGCCTCAGTTCTTTGAGAACACACTCTGTTGTTGCAACTGCTTCCCACTGTGCTATTGATTATTTCTAACTTGCTGGAGGGAGCTGGCAGCTGAAATGAAAGGCTGGGGCCTCCCAATCAATAGTCATTAGAACTGTGTTTATTACATGAAGTGACTTTGGGGGCCAGGGTACACCCTTAACAATAAAAAAAGAAATGAGAGTTTACTTTGGTAACATAAACATAGCTTTCTTCAGGGAACAGCCAGATTCAGCCAAAGAAATGCATTTGCAAATGTCCTTTTATTTTTCTACCTCACATGGCTTCACATATAAGTACTTCCCAGGAAATATAAATACCAAGATTTCTCTATGAGGGCTGTGGATGGAGTTGGACAGTCTCTCTCCATCTTAATTTGTTTGCTTTTTGAAATGAAGGAAGAAATTTGAATCAACAATTTGATTCACCAAATTGAATGTGAAAAGGGAAGAGGGAGAGATAAAAGAGCTGACTTTATTTTAAAAATCTGAAAAAAATTGCAGTCTGTCTTTTTAATGAAAGTGAATGGAGCAAAAAGGGTAGAGACAGCAAGAAAAGGAGGTTTTTTTTTTTTTTTTTTTTTTTCCAGAATGGGAATAAGAATCAACACATGGTGCTTAGTAGAGTAGTTTGCTGTGAAAAGGAAGATGTCCCTGAGCAGGTACGGACTACTAAGCATCCTGAAATGAGGAGAACAGAACACATTTTTATAGAACAAACTGACTGTGGTTCATGAGGTACTTGCGGTTGCATTCAAACAAATTTCCTTTTTTTTCTTTTCCTATTATCAGCAGTCATCCAACTCTCTGGACTCACCTTGTCCTCTTCATGCCTTGCCCACGGCCTCCTCTCTCTCCCGCACACTCACAGGACCTAATGCACATTGAGTGAATCACAGAAACAGAGTGATTCATTTCTACTCTATTTACCACCTAGACTCTCACCTGGGCATGAGATAAAGCCTGCCTGATTTACTTTTTAAAACATTAATTAGGAAAATCAGCATTAAGGCTAAAGATTTTAATGGTTAGATATCTCTCCAAATTTAAATACACATGTCAGTGGCCAGTTTATTCTATCAGTAAGACATATAATTCATTAGGAATGCCTTTAGCCATTGTGGCCATAGAAATTATCCATGTTTGAAAACTCAACTAATATCAATGTTTTTATGGGGAGTGAATGCTAAGCTCACTGCACAGTTCAGACCAGATTGCAGACTTAGAAATTAGCCCATCACTGATAGCCTCTAACTGAAAAATCCCCCATCTACTTGTACGGTTATGTAAAGAAGAGTAAAACCTCAGTTATGTGGAATTTAATTCCCTAGCAATGGGATTCATCTGAAGCTTTGCTGAGAAGAATGAGATGAAACCAGTAGATTGGTTAGAATCAGGATCAACTGCATATAAAAGAAAATACAACATAACCATGGCTTAAACACACAAAGTTTCATTTTCACATCATGTAAAATAAGTCTGGAAGTGAGCAGTTTCAGGTTGCTAGTGGGCGCCAGTGGTCATCAGCAGCTCAGGCTCCACCTAACTTTCTGCTCTACCGTCTATAGCTCATGGTCATCTAAAGGACCAACGAGGCTGTTGGTGCTCCAGCCATCATATCCAAATACTAGGAAAACTAAATAGCTGCAGAAGCACAAAAGGACACCTACTATCTACCTATTTGCTTTCTGAGAACTGTTCCAGAAAGCCTCTTCCAAACTGCCATCTCATTGGCCAAAATGTAGTCACATGGCCTTACCTAACTATAAGAAAGACTGGGAAATGTGGGATTTTAGCGAGGTACAGTGTTGCCTTAAATAAGACCCGGATGCTGTCTCTTTGGAAGAAGAAGAGAAAGGGTAGTAGGTAGTGAGTGGGCCGTCTTTGCCATCCCAGAAATGACTGGGCTGCCATAATCCATGTGACGCAGCCTGCGCACTCTACTGATTAAGGAGTGGTCGGGGGTGTCTACTCTTCGGGCGTCTCTGGGCCACACTGGAAGAAGAGAGCTGCCTTGGGCCACACATTAAATACATTGCTACACGTAATCACAAAAAAACCTTATAATGTTTTAAGTGAATTTATGATTTTGTCTTGGGCCACATTCACAGCATCCTCAGCCGCATGCAGCCCGTGGGCCACAGGTCGGACAGACCCCAGACTAAGGTGCAGAAGTGACTTTCTTCTCCTTCTGTTGAGCTTTAACCATCCTGTACATATGAGTAAGGTACCAATTTTCAGCTACCATGGTGAAACTAATGCAGGGTTTTTTTTTTCTTTTTCATTTTAAATGAATGAAAAGGGACTCAAAAGATGCAAGATAAACAAAAACAAACCCTGATGCCCTCTTCCAGCCCTTCCAAGGTCCATGGAAGAAGAAAGGGAAGAGAGCTTAGGCCGAAGGGGCACACAGAGCTTGGACTAAATTACAAAGAAGGAGAGTGGCCTGCAGGTTTCCCAGAAAACTGGGTCTCACCTCACTCAGTCAGTGGCAAGAACAAAGCCACCTGTGAGTGAGTGGCAGTGGGGACAATGGTCAGGGCAGGGACGATCTGGGTGCCCTTGTGTTCAGGCCTCCCTGCAGGAAAAGGGACGACCTGGTGTGATCCTGGATTTTACCCAGCACTGCCTACCAAGAAGCCTAGCAAGCTTCTGAAAAGCTGCTGCTAAAAAGCTAGCATGATCTTACACTTCAATCCCATATTTGTGTCTAAATTCAAGCAGCACCACTAGATTGGGTTGCACAAATGTTTGATATTTAAGGTTTATAGGCATTAACAAACTTGGGATATGCTGTGGTCACCAAAGGAGAACATTTTATAAAAAATAGGCACTTGTTTGGAGGGGGCAGAGGCACCCCAAGGTGTTGTCTCAGGTTCCTGTACTTTTACACATAGTTATTATAAAATCATGTTGCAGCGGATTAGAGTGGAAGAAGGGTTGCTAAGGGCAACGAAAGGTGAGCACATCCAAAAAGCAGGTGTGAGCACTCATAACTTGGTCCCAAAGGAAAAGTGAAAGAGAGACAAAGGCTTATAAAAACAGCAGATGTCTATGCTTGAAAAATTTTATAATGACCTATTGGAAAAACTGGACAAATTAAACAAAAATTAATTCAAGTTGGGAATCATTTAATTTGGGACAAATTGTCAGTAGATTTTCAATCACCATAAAAAAGACTAAAATTGCTGTTCAGAAAAATCACTTCTATTGATCAATAAAAGGTTAAATTGTGTTCAATACCTGCTATTCAAAAAGGCTGAGAATTGTTTTAAATATTAGAAAAATGTCAGCTGAAGTTGTTAAAGCATATTTTAAATTATTGTTTAAGAGAGCAATAAATTCAACTATGACTCATTCACTAGTAACTGGTAAAATTCTACTATAGCATTACAGTTATTTTTGAGAAGCTTAAAGAAATTTACAAAGATGTTGAGTCACTTTACATTGCAAAGTTTTGACGAATTATGCTATCCGATAGTATACTTATTTGCTCGATGAAATCTATTGACCACATTTTTTACACAATTTCATTAAAATCATAGAATACCATGAGGGTAGAACCAGAAGTGACATCCTTTAAATGACACCTGGGTATGTCCCAAATTTTCTGACCAATGTGCATCTGAATAGATACACATGTATCTATAAAACTTTAGCGACAGAAACCTGAATGTCTGAAACCAAAGTCACGGTTTCTCCCCTGTACCTTTTCTGCCCAGGGTAAAACCTGTGAATTACCCACAATTTATCATTTATTTCCCCCCTTACACCCACAGGGCCACTCCCCTCGTATCATAATTGTGCTGCCCAAACAGCTTCTGAACCCTCTGCCGCCTAGTGTCTCTCCAATCCTTCTCCGTTCTCATCTGCCTGTGGCTCTAACACTTAACTCCACTTCAGGCCTTCCTCTCCTCCCACGCCATTTCATTCTTTTATTTGTTCTCAAGTTACAATTTACAATCAAAATTATTTTGTCTTAGTTTCAGATGTACAACACAGTGGTTAGACAATCATGTCCTTTACAAAGCGATCCCATGATATTTCAAACACCCACCTGACACCCCAGCTGGTTATTGCAGTGCTATTGACTATATTCCCCATGCTGGACTGGACGTCCTCTTGGCTGTTTTGTAACTTCTAATTCGTACTTCGTAATCCCCTCCTCTTTTTCACCCCAACCCATCCTCTCTGGCAGCAATCAATCTGTTTTCCGTATCTATGAATCTGCTTCTATTTGGTTTGTTCATTCATCTTACTCTGTAGATTCCACATATTAGTGAAGTCATATGGTGTTTGTCTTTCTCTGTCTGGCTGGTTTCACTTAGCATAATACCATTTCATTCTTCATTTTTATCTCTAACATTATTTTCTCTAAGACTCAAACATAATCACTTTACTCCCTCACTTAAAAGCCTCCAGGATACCCCTCACTGTCTATAACATCAGCTTTCAACATTTTTCATCTCATGACACATAAACTAATTACTAAAATCCTGAAGCACAACAAAAAATATATGTTTTATTGATCTGACAAGAAAGTGGGCGTAGTTTTGATTCATTCACACTGGAAGGCTATTGTTGTATTGGCAGTTTTGTTTTTATTTTTCATTTGACAATCTTAGGGAAAAAAACTCAGTGCCTCTGAATAAACAGTCAGGTATTGCATGTTCTAAAAGTTCTCGTGGCATATCAGTGGAAACACTGGTCTATAACGAAAAGTCCAAATCTCTTATGATGGTGTAGGAAGACTTTCACTACTTCAGCCCCGCCTGCCTGTCTGAGTTTGTCTCCTACCATCTTTCCACATGCAGCCTGTACTCCCTTGCCTTTCATCCTTCCTGATTTTTTACCTGCTGTTCTGTTTTCCTGGGATGCCTGCTCATGTCTCCCTTTCCTCCTTCATATATTTCCATTCATCTTTCACCCTTCTGAACTTTCATCCTATTCAAGTATATATTTATTTGTATAGGTTTCCCTGAATCCTCCAGGCAAATTAGGTATTCGGGGCTCCTTACTTTCCTAGCATAATCTATCTATCTATCTATCTATCTATCTATCTATCTATCTATCTATCTATCTATCTATATATCAGTTCACATTTTATTAACATAAGTTACTATACCTTCGTCAGTATCATGAATTATAAGTTCAGTACCCATGGCCCATATGATCGGAAAAATTAAATTGGTGCACCTAGAAAAGTCAGGCTGCAATCTCAAAGTAGGTTGGAATAGAGTCAGAATGAATGAGAGGTATTAAAATATGTAACATATTAGAGTTCATTTCCTAAAAGGAATTATAAGACCTGAAATCTCATCAAGTTGTTCTAAATATAACACCTAAATAATGTTACCTCTAGTTTTTTAAGCTTCAGGGCAAAATTAGGAACTGCAAATGTTGGGTAGTAGCACATTTTCTTTTTAGGTACTCATCCTGAACAAACTAATTAGATTTACTCCAGGAAATTTCTGGCCTAGTTAATGGCATATGAAAGAGAACAAAGAGAAATAGGGCATATTTACTAGATCGACAATTGATAGCAAATACACGTTTGTTAGATTAGGGTATTTCCATGATATCACTTTTTAAAATTTTCTATGGATTTTTAAATGTTTGGGGAATATAATTATATAGTTTACATGCAAAAATTTTGGTTGTCTTTTTAAAGTCATCTCTTAAATTCTCAATCAAGTACATTTTTACATAATTTCTGCTCATGTCCCGTTATGGTTATTCCTAGGATGATTGCATGGTTGGTTGGATAGATGGACAGCTAGCTGATCAGTTGTTTTAGATCTTTGATGATGCTTCAGTGGGATTATTTCTTATGTATTGTCAAATTCCTTATTAAAGTGTAGCATATTAACAAATTTTCCAGGTAAGTTTGCCTGTACATAATGTAGATTTAAAAAATTATTAATATAACTAATCTGATCTAGTTCAAAAGCCCAGAGACGTTTACCTGTCATGGAAAAAATAACCTGTAATCTTTTAAATTAAAAATTTTTGTTTATCGTGCTAGTTAAATCGTCCTTTTAAACGATCCTCTTAATTTCCAGATCTCTATCCTGGCTTCTTTATAAAGTGACCTGCAGATGTATTTCCACGGGAGAAGCAGAGGTTTTATGACTCATGAAGAGAATGGTCAGCATTCTCTACCGTGTTGCCTGGGGTTTCACAGTTCTCGAAGGTTTTGTCTCTGTTCTATCTGCTCGCTGTTCATCCTGATGGCATTCTCTGCTGAACTCAGATACGGGAACTTGTGATTTGTGTTCTCAGCTTGGGAGAGAAAATGGATAACTCTCTCCTCATGACTGGGCCAGCCTTTGGCTTGCACTGGACCCCCAGTCTGTGCCATATTCACCCCCAACTTTTTTAGGTCATCTCATTTTTCACCATGGTAACTTCCAAAGCAGGGATGGTGGCTTTCAACCTTGCTGCCTTTTGATCCTCCTTAAGGGCCTGAAGGAAATTCTGGGTCCTACTGATGCAACCTAGGGATCAGGAAAGTTAAACATGGGGCTTTTGCTTGCCAAGTTCACTAGTTACAAGGATAGAAGATCTTGTTATTGAACTAGGTTTTCTGATTTCAGTGGGGATAATGAGATTCTGAGGATGGAGACTGGTAAATTGCCTTCCTAAATCCCGGAAGGGAACGGTGCTGTAATAATAGCAAACCTAGACTAACAATCAGAGTGGATTTGCCCTCAAACTTCGGAAAGCGAAAAATAGACGATGGAGTCCCCAAGGCCAGGATAGGGAGTCAGTTCACTGAAGTCTTTCTTGGTCTGAATAACTGGGGGAAAATTTTGAACAGAGAGATGATTTGCATCACCAGCTCGGATCTCCTTAATAAAGAGACTACTGGGTCCCTTTAAAGAAGGACCAAGTTATAACATCTCAGGTTTGTAGTAAGACTCTTCAAACATCCCCAAGGGAACCTGACACCACTTACTAACGTGATTCTGACTTGGGGCAAGACGCATAGGTAGACTTTGGGAGCAATACTAAGTATTCATTTTGAACTAATGACAGTTCTTTGGAATTCTCAATAATTCTGTGGTCCATTCATCATTGAGAGGCTCATGAGAATGAGGTAATAAATGGAGTTTTTCACCAAGTCTATCTGTTTAGGCTCAGCAGGTTAATGGACTAATTCTATAGCTATAGCTTTTTTTTCAAGTTTCTGAATATGTAGTTGGCAGGATCCCCACATAAATCTCTCTGATTTACGAAGTAAGGGCTTTGTCATAGGAAAGATCAAGAGGAAGCCCCTGGAGTGTCCCTTCCTTATTAAAAATCCTAACTCAAAGTGATACTGCATCCATGGAAGTGTCATAAAAATTAATAAAATTTTTAAAGCTTTGTATGATGTAAAAGCCTGGGGAATAATCTCTATCGTGTTCTTGTTTGAAGTCCACTCTTGGCTTCAGCTAAAAACAGGTGGATTTTTAGGAATGACAGACTTTGAAAATTTAACAGTCACTTTAACAATAGCAGTAGTTCCAGAGGTTATTTTTTTCAATCCTAGAGGAAATTTACACACTCCCTGGCACCTGTGCTTCAGTCTGATGCTCTGCTGCTGTTTCCCAGCTCAGTCATTCTCTCTTCTGCTATGGCAAGCCTACTATGAAAAATCTACTGAGTTTTAATTTTAGTCACTGTATTTTTAATTTCTAGAATTTCCATTTCATTCTTTTTAAATGGGATTCTGGCCTAGTGAATGGCATATGAAAGAGAACAAAGATAAATAGGGCATATTTACTAGATTGACAATTGATAGTTAATACAAGTTTGTTAGATTAGGTTATTTCCATGGTATTACTTTTTAAAATTTTCTATGGATTTTTAAATGTTCAGGGAATATTATTATATAGTTTATATAATAAACTATATTATATTATATAGAGTTGGCTCATAAAATTCTCTAGATATATTAATTACAATCACTTTAAAGCGTATGCCTAGTTACTAATAACTGTGTCACCTATAGGCATAATTATTCTTTGATTTTTTTCTCTTAGTCTTGTTTTTTGATATGCTCCATAAATTTTTATCTAAGTCTTGCTGTACAAAGATGTGGATGCTCTTGGTGATGTTGGGGTAGATACTTAATCCATTCAGCAGCTGAGCTGATTCAGTCTAGAGTTTAGGGAGGCTCAGTCTATTACTGGTTCCTCCTTACTTTGGGAATATAGCTATCTAAGGTTTTCAACTGAGAGCACAGGCAAGACCCTAATTCCAATTTTTATTTGGTCAACACTGAGAGATTGTCAGAAACTCCTTTCTGAATTCCTTGGTGTTTTGCATGGATTTTTAGCCTCCTAGCCCCAACAATGTAAGAATGCCTTTTGGGGAAAGCAGTAAGTGTCACTTATTTACTTTTTCTGCCACACCTTTGTCTAAGATCTAGACTATTCTACTAGCAGTTTTTTTTAACATTTTTTTTATTTTTTGTTCAATTACAGTTATTTGCATCCTCTCCCCTCCCCTCCTCCCTTCTCCTCCAGTCCCACCTCCGCCCAGCCTCCCTCGTCCCCCTTAGTCCTGTCCATGTGTCCTCTACAGTGATTCCTGTAAAACCTTCTCCCCATTGTCCCCTCCCCTCTCTGCCTGTCTATTGTTAGACTGTTCTTAATTTCAATGTCTCTGGTTATGTTTTGCTTGCTTTCTACTTTTGTTGGTTCTGATCTGGTTAAAGGTGAGATCATATGGTATTTGTCCCTCACGGCCTGGCTTACTTCACTTAGCTTAATGCTCTCCAGTTTCATCCATGCTGTTGCAAAGGGTATAAGCTCCTTCTTCCTTTCTGCTGTGTAGAATTCCATTGTGTAAACGTACCATAGTTTCTTGATCCATTCATTTGTAGATGGGCACTTAGGTTGTTTCCAGCACTTAGCTATTGTGAATTGTGCTGCTATGAACATAGGAGTGCAAAGGTTCTTTTAAATTGGTTTTTCAGGATTCTTAGGGTATAATCCCAGTAGTGGAATTGCTGGGTTGAAAGGCAGTTCCATTTTCAATTTTCTGAGGAAGTTCCATACTGTTTTCCACAATGGCTGCACCAGTCTGCATTCCCACCAACAGTGCAGTAGGGTTCCCTTTTCTCCACATCCCCTCCAACAGTTATCTGTTGCTTTGTTGATG
>PVJI01031726.1:0-12881 GCA_004026765.1 Micronycteris hirsuta
GCTGCTTCTAAGATTCTCTCCTTATTTTTAATCTTGGGTGATATAATTATGATATGTCTTGGTGTGTACCTTTTTGGATCCAACTTTTTTGGGACTCTCTGAGCTTCCTGGACTTCCTGAAAATCTATTTCCTTCACCAGCTTGAGTAAGTTCTCCTTCATTATTTGTTCAAATAAGTTTTCAATCCCTTGGTCTTCCTCTCTCCTTCTGGCACCCCTATGACTCGGATGTTGGGACGTTTAAAAAATGTCCTGGAGGCTGGTCCGATGGTAGTGGGTTATCAGAACTCAACTAAAAATGTCCTGGAGGTTCCTAAGCCTCGCCTCAGTTTTATGAATTCTTGTATCTTTTCTGGTTGGATGTTTTTTTCTTTCTGCTGGTCCACTCCGTTGATTTGAGTCCCAGTTTTCTTCTCATCCCTTCTCATTTGTTCAAGTAATTGTGACAATTACTTTCGTTACTTTAATTTTCATTGAATTCTGTGAGCATCCTGATTACCAGTGCTTTGAACTGTGCGTCTGATAGGTTGGCTATCTCTTTGTCACTTAGTTGTATTTTTTCTGGAGCTTTGACGTGTTCTTTCATTTGGGCCATTTTTTCTCAGTGTGCCTGTTACTTTAAAAGGCTGAGCCTTAGGTGTTCACCAGGGCGGGGTAACCCACGTTGTTGTGTTGTGACGCTATCTGTAGGGCGGGGCCTGAGCGAACAATGGCGCTTGCTCTGTTCTCCACACTTCCCCAGCTACCCACAAGCAAGTTGGGCCCTTCTTTGCTGGCTCTGGGGTGAGTGGACAGGCCTGCACAGTTCCAAGTCCCTGTGGGTCTCCCCAACGAACTCTCCTGTGAGGCCGGGAGTTCCTCCCACTGCTGCCTCAACCCCCACAGGTGTATTCAGTTGGTGATTTGAGGCTTTATTTCCCTGCATTGGTGGGCTGCACAGTCTGTTCTGCTCCCCAGCTTTTCCTCCCGGTTTATCTGCACGAGAATGAGGGACTGCCCAGTCCACCAGTCTCAACCCCGGTTTTGCCAAGTGCGCCTGCCACGTTTTGGCCAGGTGCGTCTGCCACAGGCCTCTCCAGGCAGCTGGAGCGTTGCCGGTACTGCTCCACAAATCCCCGTCTTGCTGCTCACTCTCCGCCTGGCTCCTCGCTCTCTGCCCAGCTCCGCCCTGCTTACCGGTCTGGATGAACATGTCTTCTTTAACTCCTTGGTTTTCAGACTTCTACTCAGTTCAGTTTTTTGTCAGATCTGGCTGTTTTTGTTTTTTTAATTGTTGTTTTTCCTCTTTTGGTTGTGCGAGGACGCACAGTGTGTCTACCTACGCCTCCATCTTGGCCGGAAGTCCCAATGCTGAAATGCTTTGATTTCTTGATCTTCAAGGGGCATCCTGGAAAGTTAGAGCACCCAAAGTAGGGCTCAGATGTGTCCTGAGGGTCCCCAGACCCTCAGAGTCTCCCTAGAACCAAGATCAGCTTTCATTTCAGTCAGTTTACCAAAAATCACTGAGCTCTCCTGAGTGCTGGGCACTACACCAAGAGAATGAAAACCTAAGACTCAGCTCCTTCCCCAGGGAGCCTCTGGTGCAGTAGAATCCAGAAACCACCAGTTGAATGGAATATGTGCTAAATCCTAGTGGAACAACTAGAACAGGGGCCTGAGAAGGCTTCCTGAAGCAGGTGGTGCTTTGGGCAACTCAAATGAAGAGTGAGGACTTTGGTAGGTGAAGGTGGGCCATGGGCGCCTTCCAGGGTGCAGAAACGGCATGGGACTGGCTGAAGGGCACGAGCATGCCAAGGAAAAGTGGTCGGGAGCAGGCCCTGGAAGGGGCTGTGTGCTGGACTCTGGGGGATGGACTTGACTGACAGATGCTGGAGGAGGGAAGTGAGAGGCTCCAACCTGCATTTGGATGCACTACTTGGATCCTGGCCGGTGGGTGTCCATATGACCCCAGATGAACTAAGGGTTACCCTCATCAGCTCAGTTGAACTAGTACGTGTCCCCATGACTCCGGTGAAATAGTAGATGCCCTCATCTGCTCAGCTGAACTTGTGGGTGCCCCCATGACTCCTGCTGAACCAGAGGGTAATGACAGCCTGAATCCTGATTGTCCCTCTTCACCCTCTCCTAGTCACTCAGCAGACCTCAGCCAGCCCCCAGGAAGTGCTTCCTCTCCCTCCCCCCACACACTTCCTTCTCTGGGCCAAAGGTCCGTTCCAGAGCCTGGACCAAGCCCAGTCTTACGGCTGGTGTGCAGGAGCCCCCGGGACAGTGCTGAGCTGAAAGAGATGACACTTTGTGGATGTTCTTTGCAGGGACAGCCGCAGCCTACTCTCAGATCCCCTTCATCTCTGCTCAAGGCTCCACAGCTTGGCGTGGGCTCAGCGTCCCTGGTCAGGAATGGGCAGGGCCTCTCCTGACCACAGCTCCGACGCAGAAATAACCATCTCAGAAACATCCAGAGAGGCGCGTTCCAGCCTGTGGGCCACAGGACCCTGTGGGGGCTCTCTCCAGAGACCCCAATGATCAGGCCCAGTGGAGCTGCCCAGAGAGAGTGGCGCCAGGCTCTCAGAAAGGAGGCAGCCTCTCCTCCGGGATGGGGCTGGTCCTCCTGGGGTGCAGGGGAGCTCCCCGGGGCCTTGGGAACAGGCAGGGGCCGACAGTTCCAGGCAGAAGACAGTCTCAGATCGGTGCAACAGCGGGGTCTTCCCTGGGCTGCTCCATCCAGATCTCAGGCCCGACATTCCCCACAGAGCCTGCCTCGGCTTCCACGGTCATGAACTAAGGTTGCCTGCCATTCCTTGGGAAGTATCTCATTGAATCCTCAGTCCCTAAGAATGGCAGCACTATTATACATAATCCCCAGTTTATAGGGGAGGACCCTGGGCCCAGGGTGCTTAAGAAATGCTCCCAAGGCCACACCGCTGGCAGAACAGGGCTGCGCAAAGCAGGCAGAGCACGTGGTTGGTAAAGCACTTGGCCATCCAGGTCCTCCCCAGAGCCTCGCAGTGACCCAGGTTGTAGGGATCGTTATTCCCACTTTGCCGAGAGACACTGGACTTGAGAACACGAGGTTATTCCTGCAACCCAGAGCCAGTAACTGAGGGAGCAGGAGTCCAAGATAGGCCTTCCAAGCCTAAATCCAAGCTCCCCTCCCGAGGGCTGCAGGTGGGCCCCTCGGCTGCGTGGATGTCAGTGCATTTGAGACGCACATGCAGCCCACGGAGGGCAGCAGGCAGTGCTGTGGGGGCAGCATTGCTACAGAGTGGCCCTAGTTCCCTGCATCCGCCAACACCGTCCTCCTGAACAGGACAGGACCCTGAAACTAGAAATGGGAACAGAGTGATGTTCTGAGGGGTGGCTAGTGAGTGAGAAAGGAGACCTTGTTGGGGGTGGCCGGCCACTCACCTGCTTACTGGTACCTTGTTGGGGGGGCGGCGCAGGTGAGATGGTCCCTGTGTGCTGAGTAGGAAGCTTGTCCCAGGAGCATCTGTTGTTTGGCCAGAGCCGTGAGGGTCAGGGTCCGGCCCCCAAGAGGGAATTCATCAGATGTGCGCTAAGCCCAAGAGGCCGTAAGTTTTAACCAGTTCCCAGGGGAAAGCATCTGCCCCCCGGGCACAAGGGAGAAGAGCACTTCTTGAGACCAGCCTTCAGCAGCTGGAGGGCTGGGCCCCTTGAGAGCTAGCGGTTGGCATTTTCTTTCTGGGTTTCTTTGGTATGTAAGAAACATTCAAAGGGCAGCTGAGGAAGAAACTTTGGGGTTCACCAGCCAAAGTAGCTTAGATTGAGCCAGGTGGCAGGACATCAGGAGTCAGTGGGTGGCCCCGGGAGAAGGCCAGTTTCCCGCACCTTCTCTAAGAAGAACGGGAACTGAGAGCCTCAGTGGGGACCCTGGGGACGGGCTGCATCTCCCCCTCACGGCTATAGCTCTCATCTCAACCTGCTGTCCACCGACCCGAGGGAAGGGAGGCGGCCCAGGGGACCATCGCCCACCTGGGAACAAACTAGGAAGCTTGGGCCAGGCTGAGTCCGTGTGGCACCTTCTTCAGCACGGCCCACCTCGTGGGTTTGCCCCCATGATAGTGAGACAATGAGACCCCCTAGAGCTGTTCACAGTCCTTGGTTCACCTCCATCACCTCCATAGGGGGCCAAAGGGAAAGCACCCGGACCCAGGCTCTGAGGCAGCCTGCTTCCCTCTGGTGTCTTGCTCAGCTCAATGCCCGAGCCCTCTGCACCCTCGTCTTCCTGCGACACCAGAGGCCTTGATGTCCCTTGCCTGCCCCTCAGGGTTTTCCAGTGGATTTATAGAGGCTACGTGGACTTTCTCAGAGCTGTGACTGCTGACTTCGCGCAGCTGACTGAGGAAAGCAGGGGACACGATCCCCTCCCTTGTTTCTCTGCTACTGAGAAACGGCAAGTCACATCATACCTGGGCTTATTTGCCAAGGACTGGGCCGGTAGCGTGCACGCCCTTCGCAGCTCAGATGGCCTGTTGGACCTCCGCTTCTTCCAGCTTCTCCTGAGGAGCACACTACCCAGGACTGCCCTCTTGTCCCCATTTCACCCCATGCTGGCTGAGCCCTGGAGGGACTTCCTCTGTGTCCAATCCCAAGAATAGAGTTCTGTCCAGGACCTCCAAGTCACCCCCTTCGGGAAAGAAAGTATTTCTGCCTGTGCCCTAGGTCCCGTTATCAGCAGAGCGAGTCCACTGCCCCAGCCCCTGGGATGGCTGGAACGCAGGAACCTCCCAACCGGAAGGGGCAGCCATTCACGCGGGCAGCTCCCGCAGTAGCCCCTGAGTGGGGTGTGGGAGGAAGCTGGGGTGCTGAGAGCAGGCTGACCCCGGCCAGCGCTTTCTGACAGGGGTAGCTTGCAGGGAGGTGGCAGGCCGAGCCAGCCCAGGAGAGTGCACTGGTGGCCAGCCCTGCAGTCTGGGCCCTAGGCTGACTCAGAGCCTTCCAAGGCCCTGGGAGCTTAGGTCCTGCTCAGGGACCAGCCTTGGACATCCCAGCCAGACCAGTGAGTTGGTAGACCTGTGAGGGGCTGGGGTTAGCCCCATGAGTCCTCGCAACAGTGTGATATCTCAGAGCGTTTAGGGATAGTACACGGTTACCCCTTGCAGAACGTACACAGGCCAACCGCAGGTCACGGCAAGCATCTTCCTCAGCTGGTGGCTGGAGTGGCGTCAGTTCAGGGGGCAGACACTGCCATGCCCATGCAGGACCAGGGCTCAGTTTGGCAGTGGCTGGGGTCCTTCGGACTCCTCAAGAACCACGGATTCACTCCAGCCTCTCTCTCTTCCAGATGAGGAGACTGAGACCCAGGGCAGGGGGTGGGGAGAGATGGGGAGCGGCCCGCCCCAGCCACTGGGGCTCTGTTGCTGGTTCCGCAGCAGTGACAGAGCCAGTCTTCAAACCCAGGCCCCCTGAGTCTACTCCTCCAGGCACTCACACAGTCATTCCTCCGTTCCCTGTTTTTCTGAGCATCTTCTGTGCGTCGGCACCATTCTAGGCCTCAGGGACTCAGGCCCCGTCCTCATGGCGCATACACTTCAGAGGAAGCAGACAAACAAGAAACTTTATGATCACAAACAAATCATCATCTCAGTGGTAACAAGTGCCAGGAGTCGGTTCACACGAGAATGTGGTGGAGAGTGATGGAGAGGAGGGATGGGCAATCTGGGAGAACCTTCCGGGAGGGGGCCTGTGTAATGCAAAGGTCAGAAAAGAGCCTTCTGGGGGGACAGCAAATGCAGAGGTCCCAGGCAGGCAGGAGTTTGGCGTGCTGGAGGAACAAGGAGCGAGAAGAATGGCGTGTGTACAGCACACTGAGCAGAGAGGCGGGGACTGGAAGGGCCGGGTCTTGTGGGGCCGTGGAGGCCCCCGGCAAGAGCTTGGGTTTTATTCTAAGTGGGACGGGAGTCCCTGGGAGGTCTTAAGCAGGGCTGCAGTAGGATGTGACTTACGTTGTGCTGGAGCACCCTGGCTGCTCTGTGGAGGTGAGATGGGTGTGGAAGGAGAGGGAAGCTGGGAGACCAGCCAGGCTGCATGCAGTTCAGTGACTTGAAAGAGCGGATGATGGAGCACTGGACCTGGTGGAGACTGGAGGGGCGGACTGCGTGTGTGTTTGCAGGGCAGACTTGGCCCAACCTGCCGAGGGACAGGAGTCGCGTGCTGGAGAGGTGGCAGGGAGGCACAGTCAGGGCTGGGCTTTGGCCTGTGACCTGCTGGAGAGTAAGCATTTTCTGAGCAGGGAAATAAAACCTGGAGAATAATAGGTTTGGTAAAAAGAGAAGATTTAAGACTTCTATTTTAGACACATAGGCTAATCTTGAGATGCTTGTTACAAATCCATGAAGGCGTTTGGAGAGACAAGCTTGCAGCTCAGGGAGAGGGGTCAAAGCTGACATACACATTTGGGAGTTCTTGGATGGAAATAATGTTTAAAGTCATGCGGCCAAATGAGATCAGCTAGGGAGAGAGGAGCCCAGGGCCAGCCCCTTCTCCCACACCAGGAGGCGGAGCGCGGAGGCAGCTGCCAGGGGACTGGGGGACACCTGGGGAGCACAGTGTCTGGGGGCCAGGAGGAGCGTTTCGGGAAGAAGAGCTGTCCATGGCCGGCCACCGCGGGGAGACGGGGTCAGATGACCTGAGACAGACAACCAGTGGGCTGGGCAACACAGTGGCCCTTGGAGAGAGGCACTGACCGCGAGAACAGTGTAACATTCGATGGCATGTTCCAAGAGCACAGGAAGGTGAGGGCGGTAGGGGAGTCCTTTATACCTGTCCAACCTGGCGTTGAAACGAAGAGCCAGATTCCAGGAAAGGCAGGGGAGGGAAAGAATAATACCCCAGCTCCCAGTTTCAGGCCTTTTCGGAAGTGCTTCACAGACCCCCCCTGCAGTGGCCCACGAGGTAGTTATCATTCTGTTCATTATGCAAATGAGGCCCAAGGCCCAGCAAGGTTATCGGCTCAGAGCATCCAGCCAGGGACCTGAGTCTAGGCCTGTGTGACACCGAAGTCCCTGCTCACTGTGCAGCGGCCTCCACCTCCCTATTGCCAGCTCTGCCTGCGTCTCCTGCAGCTCCTTCCCACACTCCTCCTACCACCCCGCACATCTTCGTCCTTTGATCACTGCTGCCAGCTCCCAGCAGTCTTGGCCTCGGCCTCCCTCCCTGCTGAAAGCTCTGCTTTTTCTCTTTGATCCTGCACATCTGTCCTGGCTGCATCCTAAGCTGGGCTTCGTGTCCCCACCCCCACCCCGACCCTGTATCGGCAAGATGACCTCGCAGCAATGTGGAGGACCTGCGAGAGTTTCTGAGAGCCTTGGGGCCTGGGCCTGCAGGATGGGAGTGTGGCTTCTGCCTCCTTGCCTGCCATTTGTAAAAAGCCTGGGGGTTTTCAGGCCTGGCCAGCCTGCAGCTCAGCCCTTGCTCAGCCCTGAGAGTCCGGAGATGGGAGCTCCCAGGCCAGGGTGCCCTGACAGGCAGCCAGAAAGGCCATGTGTCCTTACCCCAGTGGGGCAAGGTGGGGCTCAAAGTTCTTCTCAAAAGAACAGTACGGACGAGAAGTGGTGGCCGGGAATCCTGAACAGGGAGATGCGATTGACAAAACTGGCCACCTGTCCACCACTACCACCACCGCCACATGCACTTCAGAGCAGCAGGGGAGGGGCACTCAGGACCTCAGAGTCCCTTCTGGAGCCTGAGTGGTGCCAGTGGGAAGCGTGGATGAGGCCGGGAGACCGGGCTGGTAGAGGGGCCCTGGCAGGAGCAAGGGCATGGAGCTCTCTGCCTGCCTGGCACTCCCCTCGCTCCCCAGCCTCTTGGGGAGACCACTCAGGATGTCCAGAGCCACCTCCAGCTCCTCCATCAGATTCTGAGGCCTTGTCTGCCCCAGGCTGCTCTGGGAGGGCCTGGTGCCTGGCTCCCCACTGGAAGGGAGGAGCAGGCGGGACCCAACTCACAGGCACCTGGGGCCCAGCTGCTCTCCTGAAGTCCCGACAGGGGGCCGCAGCAGTAATTAGCTTCTCACACATCCCCTGGGTTATTTTTAAAATAACACTGGCGCATGGCTGGCTGGCTGCCCTTGCCAGGTGCTCGCGCCAATTTGGGCAGGCATGGATCAGGACAAAATTCGACCTCTCCCCAGGGCCCCCACTGAGTGCCAGAGTTAACCAACCCCTTGCTGCATGGCCAGGAGGTTCTTGCTGTGCCCAAAGCCTGGGCCCAGCCTGGGGGGAACAGGTGGGCCAGCAGTGGGGGACACCCAGGAAACTCCCACATCACTGTCTTTGACCAGGTCACCTCACCTGCTAAGCCTCAGCGCCCTCGTTTCTCTGTGGGGTGTGTGATAGTGGTATCTGCCCCTCTGACTGTCAAACCCTGAAAAGCGAGCGATAAACTACAATGCTGCATAAACACCCCCTACCTGCTCACATGCTGCCCCCACTGTTCTGCTAACCCCCCTCCACGCCAGGCCCTTTTCTCTGGGTGAGTGACTCTCAGCCTGAGGCTCCTCTGTTCCCTTCACCCCTTCCCCAGCTGCCTTGAGACCTGCCAAAAAGTTAGCCCTGAAACCCGTTCCCTCGGGCAGAGTACACAGCAATAGCTGAGGCTGCAGAGGGGTGACACGCGGTGGGGCGTTGAGAGCAGGCTGCAAGCCTGGGCACTAGGGAGCCATGGAAGTTTTTTGAGCAGAGGAGTGGCATGTTCAGAGTGGAGCATAATCTGGAAGTAGATGTGGGGACGATTAGGGGAGAGGGGGCTGGAGGCTGCCGGGGGATGACGGTTAGGAACTGCTGCCCAGGCCCAGCTTGGAGAGGGTGGTGGCTGGAGGAACAAGAAGGGTGGAACTAAGGAAGGAGGAATGGCTGAGACTTGGTGTGAGGAAAGAAGAGGAGGGAAAGGCAAAGTGTTCGCCTGGTTGACTGAGGAATGAGGACATTCTCAGAAATTGGGCTGCACAGAGAGGCCCAGCTTGGAGCAGGACAGGAGGCTAGGCCTCGGTGGCCTCCCTGGAACCAGCATCACAGCACCCAGGCAAAGCCATGGCCCATGCTTACAATCAGGGTGCAGAGCGAAGCAGAGGCAGCTGGGGACAGTGCAAAGGACCAGTGGAAAGGAGGATGGCTGGGTTTCAACAAGAGGAGGACTGGCCCTCAGGGCTGAGTGTGGCCAGAATATAAAGGAAAATGCAGAAGCCAACGGCCAAGGCCACCATGTGAGATGGTCCCAGGGGTGCACTGCCCAGAGGAGTCCAGCCCTCTCACCAAGCTGGGCACTCCCAGGGCTGCATCCTCCCAGATGGGCCCATTTTGTTCTCCTTTGTCCCAGAGTGTCAGGGAGCTAGGACAGCCCTGGCCACAGGGCACCGGGTCTGGGACTCAGGAAATTCCTGATGCTCTTGGGGAGGCCAGTGTTAGTGGATGAAGTGGGGACAGCTGACAGGTGAGGGAAAAAGCAAGACCAGGGAGAGACACAGTAGGCCTGCCTCCCTTCCTTCCTCCTCCCTCCTTCTCTTTCCTTTTTTTTTTTACAGATTTGAGGCCAGGGGGCATAAGGGGGAAAAAAGGTAATGTAAAAAAAAAAAATACAATGAAAATTAAACTTAAAAACAAGAAAGACTTGAGGCCAATCATGAGGAGCTAGCCGAGGACATTTTGAAAATACCCTCAAATCGGTGGCCTCCAGGAGCAAAGCCAAGAGGAGAAGCACGGGGCCCCTGCAGAGGACAGTTAGGGGACCAGCCTCGGGCAGGGACGCCAGGCCTCCTCTGAAATGGGAGAAGGGGGAAAGGGAGCAAAGCAAAAAGAACAGAGAGTAGAAGAAGCCATATGGGGAAGGCCTGGCTCTGCCATGTACTTGCTACATGACCTTGAGCAAGTCAACCTCTCTGTAGCTCAGTTCCTGCATCTTTAAATGGGGATAATAATAGTACTTACCGAATAGGGTGTTTGAGGATTAACTGGCTTAGAGCAGGGTGGCACATAGTAAGCGCTATATAAAGGTCCGCTGGTATTGTTTTGAATTGGGGAGGAGGGAGCGGTGACAGAGGTATTTAATCATTTGAATAAAGTCAAGTGCAGAAAAAGCCAGCTCTCCCAGATTCCACATCGGAGTTGAGGGGAAGGAGGGAGAGGTACGGCAAACTATAAGAAGTAGCTGGAGAGAGCTGGGTCCCGGGGACATTGCCTGGATCCTGGGGACACTGCCCAGCTTAGAGCTCTTGGCACCATAAAAAGCAAGCTCAGGACACCAATGCATAAATAGGCAGCTTCTATAAGCCATAGGAGCCATGAAGTCATGCTCTTATTATACCCTGGCCCAGCCAGTCTGTGGTCCCATCCTGGGCTGTGAACAGCGGTATGGATGGAGGGCTTGGAAGGCGGGGGTGGAGTGGCAGAGATAATTGAAAAGGCTGGGGAATCAGAGGTCAGAAGAGAGGTGGCAAACCCGGCGTGAGTCAGGCAGCAGGAGGCTGGCAGGGGGATGAGCGTCTGCCTCCACGTCTCTGGTGAAGGGCAGTGTCCCCAAGGATGGGGACAGCTGCTTGCTGTCTCCGCTGAAGACAGGCTGAGCAGGAATGGCCTGAGCCTCCGTCGCTTCCTTCTGCCTAACGAGTGTTTTCAACAGACAGGGCGTAGGGTTGAGTGCAGCGTGTTTCCATGGAGAGTGGTGGGATCTTAGCCTCTGAGAGGAGCCTCTCAGGTCCTTCGGGCCTGTGTGGGGGAAGGGCTGGATTTGGTGGCTTCTTTAGGTTCCTAATGGCGTAGAACTTGAAGGATCAGCAGGGCCCAGAGGCCAGGTCCTGTGGGGGCTTCTCCTCCCTTTGTTGAGGTGCAGACTTCCCTGCCTCCCTGGGTGGGCTCACCCCATAGCCCATCTGCTTCTTGCACCCTCTGCCCTGAACGGTGGAGGGAGTTGTGCCAAGAGGCCAGCATGGGGACCTGTGGGGTGTTGAAGTGAGTGTGTAGGAGGGGACACATCTGCAGGCTGGCTCAAAGGGCGAGAAGGTCCTGGCAGCTGCCTCCAGGCTGAAGTCCCTGTTGCCGGGACTCCTTCTCCTCCTGGGCCGTATGCCAACCTATGCCATCTGAGTTTCTGGGCCCCGGGGAGGGTGCTGAGCCTAAGAAAAACCTCCTTCACATCTCCTGGCATCTGCTGCCAAATTGCCTGCCAGCCCAGATCTCTCTGGGCCACTAGCCATGACCAGAAAGGAGAGTGGGGAGGCAGGTGATGGAGACAGGGCCCACGGGGCCATGCAAGCTCCAAGTCCTCCCCACCAAACACAAGCCATCCATCAAAACCAGCTTCATGTATCTGCTAGGGATCCACCATGGATGCTGAGCCGGGTGGGCCAGTGGGAGAGGGACCCCTCCTCCACGCAAAGCTGGGGAACAGTGGAATGTATTCCTAGAGCTGTCCTTGCAGGGCAGAAGAGATGAGGGAGGGAGCTCCAGGTAGCCCCTGACAACATGAGGAAGTGCTCAGAGGTGAGGCGTGGACAGGTGCAGGGAACCCTTGGAACAGAGGGGACTAGGACGGTTCGGGGAGTCAGGAGAGGCCAGGCCAGGTAGGGGGTGGGTGAGGCCGTGGATGGCCGGCCTTCGAGCTGGACCAGGAAGTCCTCAGACTATACTGTGTATGTTTGGGGAACGAAGGAAGGTTTCGGGGTGGTGAGTAGCAGCTCAGGTCTGTACTTTCGGAAAGAATCAAATTAATAACAGCTCCTTCTTCCTGAGATCCTCCACATGCCAGGTCTTATACTAAGTACTTTACACACTGTATTTCTAACCCCAAAGCCACGCAGCTACCTAGTTAGATGGGGGATCAAAGTGGCAGTGTGGGCTGTGGGAGAAGCCGAAGGCCTGGAATCGGGACACCAGGGTCCCAGGTCCAGCACTGGAGCTACGAGCTTGGGGGACACGCCAGTGTTTCCAAGCTTCGCCATCCCCACCTGTCGAATGGAGACCAGCGGGAATGCTCCTAAACACTGTGGGGTGGAGCGTCCACGTGGACGCCCTGAAGCCCAGCCGGGCCCTCTGCTGTGCTGCCCGCCTGGCAGGCACACCTCGATGCGGCGTGGGGAGCCTCAGCCCCTCACTAGAGTGGCTAGAGCTCAGCCTGGGCACAGGGACCCCCTGGGACCACTGCACGTAAATGGGACTTCAAAAAGGAAACAGTGTCACTTCACCCGTGTCAAAGGCCCGCAGTCAGAAGCCCAGGCCCCTCCCTCCCCCTCTCAAGCCATACCATCCCTGCCTCTGCTCTTCCTGATCACTCTAGCTTCTCTTCCCTTGTAACTCTGACTTGCATGTGACATTGGCTCACCCTGGTCCTGGCTAGGACCCTCCACCCAGCCTCTGATCACAGTACCTGGGAGAGACAACCTGATTGGCTCAGTGCAGCCAATAGCTTGGGTCCTCTTGGATCCGGGGTCCCTGTCTGGCCCAATCCACTGTAACCTGGGACAGGGTCACCTGGTGACCAGGCCCACCCTTGAGTAGGGTTGTTGCAAGAAGAGCTCCAAAGAGGCAAGAAGGGAGCAGGCAAGAAGGGAGCAGGCACATTTCCACCAGCGGTGGCCTGCGGGGCCCTTACCGCCCACCTTCCAGCTTCCCCCTCCTCCCCTCCTGCCGAGTCTGGCTCAGGGCCTTACCAACACTTCCCAGGGTCCTTACCACAGACCTCCAGGGGCTGCTCCCTAGGACAGAAAGGACTGGACTTCCACCTCTGGGTTCATCAGCTAGATGGGGGGAGGGGCTCAGAAGAGGGTCTTTGGAGGGACGCCATCAGGACACCATCTCCCCACTCCCATGGTTTGAATATCCACTGTCTGCAGAGCACCAAGACTCTGGAACCAGATCCTGCCCTGCGGGCTTA
>PVJI01031727.1:0-12781 GCA_004026765.1 Micronycteris hirsuta
ATACTGGCCTGCTTATATACACTATTTTGCCAGACTATATAACACTGGATTTACCTGCTAGTATCTTGATGCCCTTTGTGAATTTGATCAGGGTGGTATTTGCCTTCTTAAACTGAAATACCATTTTGACAATCAGAAGTAACAGTTCAGATGGTTGCTATGCTAAATTCATGACACAGTGTTCCTTGCAGAATCACAAAGGAAAAATTAGGCAAAGGAATGAAGATAAAGTAATCAAGCAAGTCAGTTTCTAAGTACCGGCTTAGTTACCCTATCAATTACAGTTCTTAGAAGCAATAAACTCTTCCCAGGTTCCTAGACATAAGACTTTTCAATTTATGCTAATTGGAATTATCATGTTTCATTAGGAAAGGTTCATTAAACTAAAGTTCTCTTTGAATAATCTCTGTATTTTTTGGCAAACCCTTGCATTATTTACATCATTTTTAATTCTATAAAAATTCCACTACATAAATTTAACTACATAAAATTCTCAGGACACAAGTTACTAATCATAGTCTAGACATAAGACCAATAACCGAGAGTTCATATCTAGTTTGTACATTTCTCCCATAAATTTTTGGTTAAGGGGGAAACATTGCAAGGTTAAACTTTCTCCCATCATGTATGTGGTAGGCAGAATTACAAATTTTAAGGTAGCCCTCAAGATTTCATGCCCACCTCAACCTTCTACTCCCCATCCTCCCACCTACCAGTGTATAGGCCCTGCATAACACATGATGAACTTCATCCTATGATTAGGTTAGGGATGTTATGTGGTACAGTTGACCTTAAGAAAAGGAGATGGGAAACTGCAGAGAGCAGGACCTGACGCCATGTTTAGAGCATGCCCTGTAGAGCAATGACTCAGGGGGATGATATAGCCCCTCAGCATGCACAGTACAGTGTGGCAGGTAATATGTGCTTATCTGAAGAGTAACACCACCCACTCAGAGCATGTGCAGTAGAGCAACGTCAACCGCATATGACTATCTATTGAGGATGCAAAAAAACAACATGTCTATCAGATCTGATGTAAATATACGCCTATCAAAGCTGATATATACAACATGTGCCTATCAGGACTGAGGAGAGCAGCATGTGCTCATCCAAATTAAGAAAAACATGTTTATGTGAACTTGTGCAAAATCAACAGGACTTTTCAACCAAAAGAAGAATAAAAGCAGAGGACTTCAGACCACAGACACTCATCCAGAGAGCAAGTCACTGTGAGACATCCTGCATGTTTCGCCTCTGGAGAGAAAGCCCTCCACTGTGCTTCCGACCTCTGGCTCTTCCTGCTGCCCCTGTTGCCTCTCGGACCAGACCTTATCTTGGTCCTGGGACTGGGTTTGTTATCCCCTAATTTTCTTATGTGGTGCTACTACTGATTGTTTCTGAGTGATTATTATTGTTATTAGGTTGGTATGGATTTGGATTGAGTCTGCATTAATAAAACCTGAGTAAATAGCATAGTTGCCTGTGTTGGCTCCCTGTTATTTCTTGGTATAGGTGTCATTTGTAGGACTGGTGATCATTCAGGTGGCTCAACACTTTCCACTTGTAGGGCCTGGGTTATACAACTGAAGTGGGAATCAAAGCCTGGCATATAGGAAATGCCATACCGTGAAAAATACGCTCATGACACATACACCCTTTAAAACCAGAGTTTTCTCTGGCTATTCACAGAAGAGGAAGTCGCACATTGGAGCTATTTGAAGGATTTGAACCCCATTGCTGGTTTAAAGATAGAAGGGGGCAAACAGCAAAAGATTCAGGTGACCTATAGGAGCTGAGAGCAGATCCCAGCTACAACCAGTAAGGCAATGAGCAATTCACACCTACAACCAACCAAAGCTAATTGTTGAATTGGATTCTGCCAATGACAGAACAGAGATTGGAAGTAGATTTTCTGGCGTGCAGAGGAAAATTTAACCCTGATGACACATTGATCTCAGCCTGAGCAGAGAAGCCTGACAAGTTAGTCACACCATGCCTTGATTTAGGACCTACAGAACTACTGGCTATCAAACGATTGTAGTTTTAACCTACTAAATTTGTAGTGATTTGTTATGCAGCAATAGAAACTATCACACTGTCCCACCAGGCTCAGCAACAGTAAATACCGAGAAACTGGGTCCTATCCAGTTTTGGAGTCAATGCTCATCATGAAAGGCAATGTATTAAGAATCCTATCACCAAGAGGTGGTGGTGTCTGTAATTTTTGTTTCAGTCTGCCCTGGATGTTTGTGGCCTCAGTTCCATTGCTCTCTCTTCCCCTCCTCTGCCTTGCCTTGTGTTGATAGAGACCTGACTGATTCTCCAGGCTGCATTTCCTGGGTTTCCATATTAGTTGGCTCCTACCCAGTGGAGGCACTAGTATCATAGTGAAGAGTGGACCAAGACATTCTTATTCCTCCCTGTATGCACAGGTGATGTCTCAGACAGTGTCTGTGCTCCTCTGCTCCAATCCTGCATCTTTCAGATGACTCATTCCCATGGATACTGTTCCCTTTTTCTTCCCGGGCTACCTTGAGCGGTTTCCTGCTGTTGCTGATCTCTGTTTACCTCACTGTCCTCTGTTTGGATCTCTGCTCTTCTTTCACCTCTGTAACCAATTCCCTCTATTATGAATGCTTTAAATTGTTTCTATTTTCATGATTAAGACACAAACTAACTGCTTCGGTGTTGCTGTCCTATGAAGGACACTTGGAAGATTCTGTATGCAGTTATCTAACTTGATGGGAGGTGAAAGGTAAAGTAGATGTTAACCTGAAAGCAGGAGCACTCTTTTGAAGATTGATATCATTGACCTTTAATAATAATTTTTTAAATCTATATTAATGATAAAAGATTAAATGTTAAGAATACTTTGGCATAAAATACATAATATTGAGATACTTTGTGCTATACAGTTGGGTAATATAAATTATTTTTATTTTTTCTAGAATTTCTTATATAAATCAATATATATAGTTCATTTCAATAATTAGATTTGTTAATTGCATGACATTTGTATATCAGCTTGACATATACATCTGTGACAGTTTACTAAAAGTGTCTGTAGACAGCAACATAATCGCAGTCTGCAACCTTATCTTCTCTCTCGTTCCCACCACACTTAGTGTGCCCCACGCACATTGTCTCCTCTTTGTGATCCCAGATGGGGCAGGTCTTTTCCTCCTCGTGACCCTCACATATGTTGACGCCTCTGATAGCATATCCATAATCTCACTTTTCCCTTGGCTTATTTCTTTTCATTTCTACGGTTTTAACATAAATGCTTCCTCCTTAGAGAGAACTTCTCTGCCATTTACATTATTTTCCTCTCTCAGTAACTTTTTCTTTTCCTTCAAACACTAATTGCAGTTTGAATTACATTTTTGTTTATCTAGCACCTTAATTTATATGTCCTTCCTGGTATCCTATAATCACTACTAGGCAGAAGTCTATGTCCTCTGCTCTATGTCCTCTCCTCTAGTCTGTGTTCTGTACTCTCCTCAGCACACTGTTGGTATGCTGCTTGCCAGCTAGTGTTTAACGAATGAACGTATAAATAAAGGTTACCAAATTCTCTGTATACACAACATAGTTGAGCTTGCAAAATATAAGTATTTTCAAGCACAACTGGTTTAACTGCTGTTTGAAGCACAAAATGATCGTACACATTTTTTTAAGGAAAGCAAGCAACCAAATATGAGAGTTTAATAGTCCTGCCTTATGGAATGATTAAATTAACTCTTAAAATAAAGCCCAAAAGCATGGGAATGGTCTGTGTTGAGACCACAGATGACACATAACAGAAGATGTACAATTAGTACTATTACGCTTTTTCTTTGTGTCCTCTACATTTTAGTGGGAAAAAATCCTTTGCCAGGGTCTTTTGTTAAGGAATGCTTAAACCTGCTGAATAGATGGACTAGGAAGAATGGGTAAATTATTTGAAATTTTAAGAACTGGACAGTTAAGTATGTTCATAATCATTTGGTAACACCACATATACCACAGTCAAACCTTTGTGAGGTAGTTCCTGGCCTCTGGTTGTTCATAAAAATAGAGCCCCGAGTGAGTTTTCTGATTAGCAAGTCACTAGAGGGGAGATAGAAGCTGGTGGAAGAACAGGTCCCATTGCTTCTTCTTCTGGGTAAAGTTCCAGGTAATGACTGGGCATTGCGGTATGGAATATTGAGGATGCCAGATCCCACAAGGTTGTGTCCCCAGGCCTCAAACACTGCTCTGCATGGCAGCTCTGACACTTTTTAGGATAATAATTGTAAGCCGAAGAAGACTGCTGGGGAAAATGCTCACAGGACAAAATTGTCCTCCCCTCCTTTCTTCCTGTCTCCCTCCCTCCTTCGTCTTCTCTGCCTTCTCTGTCTTCTCCTTCCCCTCTCCCTCCACCATCTTCCACCTCCTGACAACAACTCTTCCTCCTCCTCTCTTTCTTCTCCATCTTCTTTCTCCAAAAGAGTAAGTCCACAGATATTTCTCTGTGACACACAAGGAGTTGAATAAGCAAGCACAAGTTTAGAGATCGAGACAACTCCAAGCACCTCAAAGAACTCTGCCCAAGTGAAGATGAAATTCTACCCCTGTTGAAACACTCCGTTAGACAGGACATTCACCTTTTGGAACAGGAGTCTGGTGGAGCTGCTGAAACTTCTATGCCTTGAGGTCTGTCGATTGTTTACATGGTCAATACCTTTCATGGCCTCACATGATCCCTGTGATTTAAAAAGATAAGACTATACTTTCAGGGATCATTTCTATAGTTCATTAAAAAGATGTAGCCTAGGCATTCAACATCCAAGAGCAGAAGCTCCTCACACAGTTTTCCATACATGACAGGGCTCCCTGAAGCAGATGGTTATCATATAAACTGTTCTGTGGAGGATTTGAATGAACAGACTGGGGCAGTAAATCTGATTTTTTGCATGTCTTCTTTACAAAGAGTCTGTTTGAATGGATGTATGTCAATAGTTCTCTAGATGACATAAATTATTCCTCTGCCTAGGCTGTGTGTGGCACTAAAGCTAAATGGAGATAGTTGTATTTATTTTCTACCTCAAACATCTACCAAAAAGGTGGCCAAGTTCTCAAGAGTCGTATAATGCTAGTGTTCTTTTTTTCTTCATGATGACTTGACAGCAAACAACAAGAATTCCCATTCCCCCTATATGCATTTATTTCTCTTGTTTCAGGAAAGAGGTCACTAAATTGTCCACTCATTTGGCTACCCATTCCTTAAATCTGATGCTGCTGCATCATCATTGTTATTGTCGTCGTCATCTTCATCATCTCGCTCTCTCAAGTTAAAACAAATTAATCTATTATAGAATGAGTTCTGAAAATCCTTCTATTGCCCTGTTTCATATTAAACTCTGCAATGCAATCCTATTATATTAAATCCTAGGTAAGCCACAATGTTCTGTCATGAAAAGTTTTGAATGCCCCTTTCTACAGGGAGATGCTAATGATTTATCTTTGGAAACAATGATGGGATATAGCCAACAGTCATTCAAAATCTTTTCAGGAATGTGGGTCAGGTATAGATCCAAATCAAATAAGGTGAATGATGAGCAATAAAATCCTAGACCATGAATAAAAGCTATGGGTCTATAATTCCAAGAAGCCATGTAAAATCTGAGGAACACTGAGAATCTGGAATATTCCTCAAAGTAGAAGCACAGCAGCTGCACCTAAGTTTTATGGTGTGAAGCCTGTATAATTGACATGAGCATTCTCTGGTATCTGATAATGAGAGCTCTACTTTCTTGAAATGAGGCTTCTACTTTCTTAGAAAATAACTTTATTTCCCTCATTGAATTTGGCTACCAGATTTTAAGGGGTTTGCTTCAGTGGAGATGTCTCTGAACGCACAAGTTCATTCCTTTTCTAGACAATTCTAATCTTCGGGAACAACTTCTAGTGGACAAAGAATGGATAAAATTTTGAAGACTGGACTGAATTAGAGTTACTTTTCTGATTTGGCCAAAGAAAGATGCTATGGGAAAAGGAGGTGGAAAGCATAGCTCAATGGAAAATCCCAGGTTAATGTTGAGACAAATGTTCAGACAACAGATGTTACGACAGTAAATTGATGAGGCAAGAGATCAAAAGACATTGTTTTACAGGCAAGCCCTCAACAGTATATTTACTAAGTGCAGGATATGTGCCAGAGTTATGTTTTAAAATAAAAAGTGAGACTAGGTCATTCTTCAGCTTAAGAAATCATTAGTAGGTTACAATTCTTTCTAGGAAAAAGAAGAAATGATTTAGCCTTGCACACAAAACCACCGGCTATTTCTCAAAACTCATTCTTATTTCTTACCACTATTTCACATAGAGTATGCTACTTCCTACTTCACACATGTTGTTTTCCTTCTTGAATCCTACTACTGACACATATTATCACCCTGAACCTTCACAACCTAAGTACTCACCTTTTTTCATTCAGCTAAAAATTTTCCTGAAATTCTGTATGTTCCTTAATTTTTTTAGTATGTTACTACCGTGTTCTCATGAAATCTATCATATTGTGATTACTGTTGGACATGTTTTAGTCCTAGTATTCTATAGCTTTTTAAGAACAAAATTAGTCCTTAAGCATCTAGCTCAGTGTGTAAGATCATGGATTAGTAAGTACTCTCTGGGGAAGCTGTGGTCTCAGGCTCTCTACGTACACTTGCTTCAGGCTGGGTTGGAAGAAGAGAGTAATATTTCTAATGAGTTGGAAACCCAAGAACCTTTGATTTGGTCAGCTCACATTGATTAGAAATGTTGGACTGGACCTTGGGACAATATCTTTGTATTTGCTTCAATTGAAGATCACAGGTGATTTATTAAGAAGCCTGTAGAGTATGATGAGGTCATAATTTGAGAACCAAATTTTATACTAAATGAAAGGTTTAATTTAATAAATAAATTACATATTTTCAAATAAATTATACATACAAATTGCTCAGAACAATGTACATGAATAGCATATTTCTAATATATTTATAATAAAGATATTTCAACTTTTTTATATTTCTGTACTGGTAAATACTCCTGTATATAAAAGAAAGATAAATTACATTTTTATTATTTTGAAATTATACATGAATTGGATTAAAAATCCCTTTGTAATACACTAGTTCTGTATATTTTTCTACTGTGTTTACATTAAAAATCCTCTAAAAGTCCCGATCAATTTTTAGAAATTAAACAATCCTCCCTGGCTGGTGAAAGCTCAGTGGATTGAGTGCGGGCTGGGAACCAAAGGGTCACTGGTTCGATTCCCAGTCAGGGCACATGCTTGGGTTGCGGGCCAGGTTCCCAGTGAGGGCCATGTGAGAGGCAACCATCCATTGCTGTTTCTCTCCCTCTCTGTCTCCCTCCCTTCCCCTCTCTCTAAAAATAAAAATAAAATCTTAAAAAAAGAAATTAATCCATATAGTAATAAGAATATTATATTTTGTTAGAAAATAATAAATAGGGTACCTCTAAATTTTAAGCAGATATTTTATCAACTTTCTATAATTAATTAATTCAGTTATGTCAACTATTTTTATTTCTGATTCTAACAAAAGAGGCACAAATGACCTTATTCATTATCTGTAAATATAGCTATATATTCATTAGCTATATTTATAGATAGTTATATTTATAGATACTAAGCTTTGAAAGCAGAAATAGTTTGACTTGACTGTAGCACAATTCATGTTGGAAATACCATTGTATTTAATTTAAATTTAAATAATTTTCTTTGAATTTACTTAATTACAGTAAATTAACAGTATTGAGAATCTACTCTACCAGCCATCATATCAGAATTATTTAATAACTATTGTAATCACTATAGGTGCCTATTATCAGTGTGACTGATACAAATAAATCTCTGAAGTCTTAACACCAATAGCATTATCTGAATTGTGGTTTCCATATTCTCCCCTCATTGGTATCAAGTACGCTCAAGAGTTCCCCGAGATCGCTGTCTAAGAATTACCAGTCCTAGAATCCAGTATCTGATGCAGAGCCCTGAGTATGTAAGTGAAAGAGCCACAGAAACATTCCAGAAGCCAAACAGCCTGGACTAGTCCACTATTTGAGGAGGAATACATAAAAGCAGCAGATACTATAGTTCACCAATATGAACACCTAGGAATTCCCATTGTCATTTGAGAGCTGGTAAGTAGAAATTTAAAACTTTCTTACCACCAAACAACTATACATTCAGAGTATCTTTCCTCAGTCACAGAATGTTCAACCATTGTTCATAAGAAAAAACACTTATTTCATGGTTCATTTTCTAATGGAAACAATGTCTTCATTCTCTGAAACCCTAGGATCCTTATTTGTTTATACTTTATGTGATATACTTCTTTCTAATCTGTTTTAATTGTTTCTATTCACATTTTATCTGTTTTTTTTTAATAAAACATCTCTAAAAATTCTGTTAATCCAAGTTCAAAAGTATACACATGCTAAGTGTTTAAAAATGTGTGATAACAGGTTGTTTTTTTTTTTTTTCTTTTTAAAATAATACACCTATCACATTCTTCCATTTCCATTCCCTGTAAATAACTTGCAACATTCCATACCTATTCTCTGGGGTGCAACTTCAACCTATACCCAATTATACTTGCCATACTTGTCATTCAGGTGTGCTCTGTTATTGGAACTCTTTCTTAGCCAGTTTAAACAAATCAGGCTGGGCTCTGTACCTTTATTTTGACACCAATAGCATCTCTCTCTCTCTCTCTCTCTCTCTCTCTATATATATATATATATATATATATATATATATATATATATATACACACCTCTATCAAAACACGTCAGTAAATATAATTTATTTATTTCTATATCTCATGGGGCTGGTATTTTATTACAATAAAAACAGCTACAGTTGTGTGTATGGCACAGATGAATAATTCATCAAAACACTGATAATTTTATACTTTACCTTATATACTATTTAAAATATTAAACAGAAGTCTTCATTTTAAAATATTTAACAGAATAGCTTCTGAACACTATCAAACCTATTTTCTATTCTACAACATTCTTTGACACCCTTTCTCCCTTCAGATTACAGTAGGTTGAGTTTATAGTTAGAATGCTTTGAAGCTGATCTTCAAATGCAGAGAATATGCAGGAAGTACTCCCCTACTTGGGAAATGCAGGTGCAAATAACATGAAAAACAGTTACACAAAGTAATACAAAAACAAATCAAGTACTATGGCACAAGGACACCATCTAACACCTCAAATAAATCAAGTGCAGTAAAAAAATATGTTGTGCTGAACATCTGCACCCCTAAGCTGCATGGAGAGGGACAAGCAACAAGTCTTACTCTTCCCCACAGATCAACTCTTTTCTTGGTTTCATTTATTTTTAATTAAGAACAGCAACAACCAAACCAGGTGCATTAAGTTTGAATGAAAAAAAAAAGACTCCTAGGCCACAAGGAAAGCACTAAAATCCTGCTGCTTCTTAGTGGCAATGCCAGAAAGAGCAGGGAAACAGACTGGTTTTAATCATAACAAAATGCAGTAGATGTGGGTTATCATATTTCCTTTTGCTCCCTAGCTGCATTCAATTATTTATAGAATAAACTGGCACATCTAAAATGCACAGGTCTATTTACTATAATGTAAGAACCATATGAAATAAGAAATTTTGTTTAAATATATAAGATAATTTTTGTAGGAATTATATGAGCTAAATCCTTGTAGTGTAGAGCGTTTTTTCAAAAGAAGTTTGAGCTTAGCTCAGAATGAAAAGATCCCAGAACTGTAGTTGAATGCAGAATAGCACCTTTGTGACTTAGTATTTATGGGTCTAGAATTTGAATTCAATGGACAAACATAATTCTAACATTTCCCGGATATCGGAAAGTGCTCCAACCTCTTCAAATCTGCATTCTCATCTGCAAAGTAGGAATAATAATGATTCTTTTGTGAAAGGTTGTTTTAAACATTAAATGAAATAATGTATTCAAAACACTTTGCCTTGCAAATAATATTTCTTTCACAAATGATAATTTTAATGATAGTTTATGGCTCAAGTTTTATTTTAAATCACTTTATTATTCTAAAAAGTAGTTCATTATATCTTTAATGGTATATGGCATTAAATCCAATAGCCTCTGTATTGAAAATTTTCTATGTGACTAACACCAAAATGTTTACAGCCTCATCCATGTTCTTGTTCATTGATAAAGGTTTACTTAGAATCTATTATAAATTTACTAATGTGTATTAACCTGGGGAGCAGAGGTAAACATGATGTGCGTAGTTCCTGTTCTCCTGAAGCTCAGCAGAGTGGAGAGAATCAGAGCATAGGGGAGGATGGATAAAGGGCGGGGGTTGGTCACACATTAAATATTGAATATATACTTACACAAATAATTAATGGATTACAGTATTGGCAATTGCTATGCATACAAATTATAAAATGGTACCTAATTGCTTATAGAAATTCAAAATAGCACAACATCTTGGACGAGAATGTGGCAGTTTCTTTTACAGCTAAACACAATTTTCATAGAGTCCAGCAGTTTCCCTTTCCTTGGTATTTACCCAAATAATTGAAAACTTGTGAATGCACTAAGACTTGTATGCAGATGCTTATGGTAGCTTTATTCATAACTGTCATAATCTGTAAGCAAACAAGATGTCCTACAGCCAGTGAATAATTAAACTGTGGTGAATGCAGGTAATGGAATATTATTCAGCACTAAAAACAAGTGTGGTCTCAAGCCATAAAAAGACAAAATAAACTTAAATACATCTTACTAAGTGAAAGAATCCAATCTGAAAGGGCTAAATATTGTATTATGCCAAGTATATGGCATTTTGGAAGAAAGCAAAACTGAGAAGACAGTAAAAGATTAGCGATTGCCAGATGTTAGAGGAGAGGGAGGGATGACTAGGTAGATTTCAGAAAGTTTTTAGGTTAGTGAAAGCACTCTGTAGGATACTATGATTGAGGATATATGTCATTATTCAATGGTCAAAACAATAATTTTGGGTAAGAACACTGCTCATCAATTAAAACAAATGTACCCCTTTGGTGGTGGATATGAACAGTGGAAATGGTTATGGAATGGACTTTGGAAGTCACCCTGTGCTTTTATTTTGAAAAGTGATTCAATAGTATCTTCTTCCCACATCCCTATCAATACTACATAGAGATATTTATCTCAATAATAAATAAATAAAAGGTATAGTGTAGAAGAAAGAGTACCAATCTATAAGTGTAAGCATTTGAAATTTTATTTCCAACTCTCCATGAACTAATGATGTCATCCTGGCTATGACTTAACAGTCAACTCATCTACAAGCCTATGTTACAGAGTGGAAACTGAGGCCCGGGCAACATTACATTTAACTGAGATCGAACATGTTATGGCTATTCTCCTCTGAGGCAATATACAACACCAAGAATATTCTAAGGTCCTAGAAACACAAATATTTTTTACCTGCCACCATATTTGAATAAGAAACAGATAAATAAAGATGAGAGGTAGACAGCAATTATCCATAATATCTAAATAGCACCACAGGATAGTCATAATTTTACTATATTTCATTTACCAAGAAAAACCACTGTTCAAAGACATTTAGATTATCCATATCTTATAAAAATGTAACACAAGTTATCTTCAATATTCTACTTCTGAAAATGTTAAACTACATTTTCCCATTTTAAATTATATTTATTTAATAGAGATAACTTCTTTTTTGCATTGTTAAAATGTGTTTTCATTCAAATTTGTACCTTTCTTCCTCCTCAAAAACCATCACATCCCTTCTGTTACAAAATATTAAGTGACCAGTTTGCTTAGAATGCTTGTAATACTCACCCACACTGTGTATGTGACCACTGTGAGAAAGAGAATGAGCCTTCTTTCTAAAGCTATTGCATATTTAGGGTTCTCATTAACAGTATGGAGCAATATTCAGGGTAGGCTTGCAATATGAGGTACAGATAAAGATTTAGCAATTTTAGAGATACCTTTTTAACCTTTGGGAGAAAGCTTTTCTAATGACTATGTGATTCAAGGTTTGCCAAATGCCTTATTTTTAATATTAGTATCAGAATCATATCCTAGTTAATATCTTCATTTCCCTTGATATGCAGTTTCCTGCATATTGAACTCATTGCCACCTTCCTTATTATCCCACACACACTTGTCTCCTCCACTCAAAATAACTGTCTTTGGGTGAGAATGAAGCACATGAGTTGTTACATTGTTTTGAGGATCTAGCACAGTGCTCTCCACCCAATATATATACTAAAAAATGTGAAGGCAAACCATCAAATTTTGCCTTAAAAGGATCATTGTTGTTGTTTTTGTGCATTCAAGTCTTTCTGTATGGATCTGATCTCTTTACCCTAATTTGAATGTAAACACAGTGCATGTTTATGTATTTCTTTATATAATTTCCAATTACTTTACTATCATAAGTTTGCAAAGGATATGTTTGGACTGGCCTAAAATATCAATTTGAGCTCAAATATAAATAAATGTCAAAAGCAATAAAACATCACTTTGTAAAAAAGAAATTATTGAGTTTATCTAAGAATTATATATTTGCTTATTTACTCCCTACATAGAGAAAATAAGATTTAATTATTTAATAATGGCATTTGAACACAGTAAATACTTGTCAATATTTATTAACAACATTAATGACCTTATATCATGAGAGAATAAACATTAGAACAACAGACAAACATCAAATCAAATGATCTATCTTGCTGTCCTGTGTCTTGTTTTCTTAGGTCTGT
>PVJI01031728.1:0-12869 GCA_004026765.1 Micronycteris hirsuta
GGAAGTACAAGGTGCTAAAGAGGAGTAGATTGCTCACTGTAACCTTGGTCTTCAACTGTCCCCACCCAAGACCTAGGGATTCCTTTTTCTGCCACCCTCTCTTCCCCTACAGGTCCATCCCTGTAGTACTAGATGGGGTCATCATCTGTCTCCTCCTCTCCCAAGAAAAAGAATCCCCCACAGAGTCTAATGCCACTCGCCACTACAGGAAGTGGAACAAAGGCAATAGCAGTAAGAGATAGCCCTGAACAGCTCAGGGCAGGGGATAGCTGGGCTTGGAGATAACCCAGGGGAACAGGTGCAGAGTGTGCCAGGGTGAAGGAAGGACACTGCTGGGCAGGTCGGCCTGGAAGCAGCTCACCCCAGGTCTGCAGGTGACTCTTGAGAGTCTGACATCCTGATGGAGAAGCTGGTCTCCATCCACCTGGGGAAGACTCCATGAAAACAAACAAAATAGGGGAGTTAGACATTCTCTCCCCGTGTACAGGGCCTGGAAGCCCATTCAGGTCTTTGTGGTGTCTGGTTGCTCTAACATAAGATTAACATGGAGAGAGTCACAGAAATGGCCAAAGTCTTGGGAATTCACTGAGTGAAAAAGAATGATAATTAGCTGTAGTTCTTCCGGAGAGCCAGGATACTGATGGAAGGATGCAGTCCAGACATTCGTTGAGGCACAGGAAAGACGTGACACTCCTCAGCTCCACTCTCTGGGAGTGGCATTATCATCCCAATGAGGGGAGACCTGGGCAGCCAGCTCAGTACTCCTTTTCGGGAGTGCCTCGTCTGGCCTCACTTTCCCTGTGGGAAAAGCAAGAGAAAGGACTGGAAGGGAGGCACAGCTGTCCCCTGTCAAGCCTAATGCTGAGTTGTTCTAAGCCACCTTACTCATGCTTCCATTCCTCTGAACCCACCAGGTTCTCCATGGTGGGTGAAACACACATGCGCACTTGTACATGGTGGCTCTCACACACATTCTACTCACCGGCTGTGTTAGAGCTTGAGGACACTTCAGAGGAGAAGGAAATGGGAGCCTCAGTCCTCCACACTGGGCTTCCTTCAAGTTCTTATTCTGTTTTTCCCCTTATCCAGTTCTTCCCTACAGAACAAAAGTGGAGGAAAGGCCAAAGGAGGCTGCTGTTGACACATGAGGGTAACGGTTGCCTCTAACAGACATCATCCCTGCGAAGTATGAGTGATGGGAAGGGGTCATTAGGGGAGAGGACTGAATCTGCTTTCAGAAGCCATCCAAGCCTGTCCTTCTTTGTGAGGAATGACACACTAGCAGTCCAGCCTAGAGAAGATGTCAGCTTCCAAGCCTTCACCCCACATGCAAACCCACAAAAGCCCTTGACTTAAATTTCAATCTAGAGTTTTTCTCTAAGAAAAGAAAACCCTGCATATAGTGCCCAGGTCTCCCTAGGCCTGTAGAGATCTCTCCCCCTGAATTCAGGCAAGACTGTGAATGAACCCCAACTCACCCCTCACCGTGTTTAACTGGCCAGGCCATCTTTCTCTTCTCCAAACGCACCAGGTTCTCTTGCACCTGAAAAGCTTCACATGTGCTCTCTCTGATGCCAAGAGTACTTCTTACCCCAGCTCTTCACATAACTGACGAGTCAGACTCATGTATCAAGTCCCTACTTCAATGTCTCCTCAGGAAGATCTTCTGTGACCACTGCACCTAAAGGAGATACCTCATTTTTGTGTCTCCACTTGCTGTTCCCTCTCACAGCACTCCTTCTTTCCTTTCATAGAAATGATCAAAATGTATATTTATACGTTTGTTTTCTTCTTCATTGTCTTGCCCACAGCTCTGAGAGGTCAGGAGCATGTCTATGTTGTTCACCAGGTTGCATTGAGACTTAGGATTTACTCAACACTTACGACACTCTTATTACAGAAGAGGACCTGTCCTCCACTTAAAGCCACCATGCAGGACACCAGTGGAAATTCACAGAAAAAATCCAAATGGCTAAAGATGTGAAAATATACTTAGCCTCATTCATAGTTAGAGAAATGCAAAATTTTAAAAATGTAGCCTTCAGAAGCTTGATGATTCTTGTTAGTCAAATACTATTGAATGGGAGCATAAATTGAGACCACATTTTTGAAGGAAAATTGTCAGTATCTATCAACACTCAAATTGCTTGTACTCACCCCCCTAACTCAGCGCCCACCCCAGACTCATGCGCTGCTGGTCTTCAGCCACCCGTCCCTGGTGACCACTCCCCACTGTTTCACATGCAGATCCTGCTTCTTAATTTCTTCAGCCTCTGGAAGGCAGAAAGCAGTTTTCCAGAGTCACTTAGTCTTCCAAAGTAAATGAATAAAATAAATAAACTCTGCTTTTTACTTTCCTGTTTCATATTGGATACTGGCAGGTCCTCCCACAGCTCCCATCCAACTAGTGCAGCGATGCCTTTTCCTCAACTCTTCAGTGCTTCCTTTTCTCTGAGGAACTAAATCTGGAAAAGAAAGAGGTAATAATGGTTTTCTAAGCTATAAAATTCCTTATCTCCTGAATTGGTCAACCCTTTCATTTATCTATGCCAGTTACCAATTCATTGTTTCTCAGTTTGAAAACCCACCCTTTTTTGCCCGCCTGTGTGACGCTGAAGCTAGACTGTGAACATCACACCTGCTGCTTCTGAGCCCCTTCGTGGTTAATTACGTCTAACTAATTAACAATGATTTATGTGAGGTTTTTGTTGTTCCAATAACTGTCATGGTTTCTCTCTCCTTCCTGGACCAGGCCTGACATGTCATCACAGACAATTTGGCCCAGCATCTGCTCCAGACCTTCACCATTCTCCCCAAGTCTCTTTTGGTAAATCCCTTACTTCCGGCAAATGATCTAATTTCCAGCTTCCCTGAGATCAGCACTATCCTCCTTAAAATGGTTTTACTTCCCCCCAGCTCCTTCTCTAAGCTCTTTGGCCTCTTTTACATCCCCAATCTCAACACCTTTCCACCTGTTAACGGAGGATCCCCTCTTCCAGAGCCCGCCTCCTTCTGCTTTTTCGAGAACCTTTCTTCATCAACAATGACCTCGATTTCTTCCATCTTTAGTCTCTTCATCTCCACTTTTCCTCCAGCCAGCGGATGCATGTCTCCCTCCCCTGCAATGAAGTCTGTTAAGAACTTTTCCTTGCTCTCACTACCCATTAAGATACAACCTTCTCGCCACCGCTGCACAACAAACTCCATGAGAGAGTGGTCTTGACTCACTAGCTCTCACAAGCCTGGTTTCCTCCCTGTCACCCTGCCATGACAGCTCTCTCAGGAATGTCCCAGCCAAAAATCCCATTTCTCTGCAGTAGCCCTGGAGTTTCTCACTTTCTCATTTACCTCCTTCCCAAACCCTAAGGGCATATTTTTCCCAAACTTCTGTCCTTCCCCTCTTCTCTGTTTACACTTTTTCAAAATCAATGGATTCCTTCCAAAAACTTATTTTTTTACTTTTGTACAATAATACTACTCTAACCTTGACCTTTTTCCTAAACTTCGGAAGTGAATTTCTGACTTTCTGCTGGAAATTTTCACATAGCTCAAGAGGCTCAAATCTGAATTCATCTTCTCTCCTCACAAGCCTGTTCTCCTTCTCTTAAGATTCTTTGCAAGCTTGTCTACAGCCATACCACCCTGAACATGCCCGATCTCATCTGATCTCGGAAGCTAAGCAGGGTCAGGCCTGGTTAGTACTTGGATGGGAAGATTCTTTGCAAGTTTAAAATCCAGCTCTCTTCGATTTTTTCTTCCTTTTTACAATTATAAACTAGGAATAATAATAGTGCATATCATAGGGTTGTGCAGGGACAGAATGTGATTGGAAAAGCACATTAAGATAGTTAATAATCTGTATTAATATAATCCATTCAAGTAGTGGAAGTCTGTCAACTACATTTTTATATACAGGCATTGCTGCATGTGTTTTCCCATCACTACCACTGACCAAGTTCAACCTTCACCCGTGTCTGCCTGAACTTCTCAAATTGGTCAACATTTATCAATAGTCTGTATGCAATGTGTTTTGCACATACTGTTGTAGGATATTCCTAGGCAAGAGGGACAATAAGATAATTCATAGCCAGTCTCAAATAATTCTACTTTCTACTCTTTTTGGAAAGGCAAACATCTAAATCAAATACAACCAAAAATGAATTGAGGGCTGCAGCACAGATTAGAGATTACAATAGCCTTTTCCTGCCTCCCCTAGCCAAACCCACCTGTAAGTCCTGTCAGATTCATCTTTAGAAAGGCAGATTTGATCATTTATGTCAGAGCTCACAAATTCGCATGCCAGCAGAAGCCAAACAGGGAATAACAGAGAAAGAAGATTTATAAAAGGCAATAAGGACGGGTGTGGACTGTGGCTAACTGAAACCGCTACGCAGTTTCGACCATTGTGGCCAGATAAAAAGCAGGCCAAGGCTTCCAGGTTCTTCAGCTTTTTAAAAGAGAAACAAAGAATAGATTTTTTTTTTAATGTAAAGCATACCATTTGAACCAAACAAAACACATCAATGGGTAACACTTGTCTGTTGACTACCATTTTCCAAGCCCTCGTTTACATCACTTTTCTGCTCAAAACTCTCTAGGGCATACTCATTATCTGCAAAATAAAATCTGAATTCCACAATCTGGCAAGCAATGTCCTATGGGATCTAACTCCAGCCATTTTCCAACCTACTCCTCACTTTCACATGCGATAGCTCAGTGATCATTCCGCTACATGAGGCCATTGCATTTCTAACCTCCATGCCTTGGTCACACTGGATGCTGGGCCTGGGCTGCCCTCCCCGACAGATCCCTTTAAATCCCATCTATCTTTCTTGCAGGGCCGCATTCAGTATCTTTTTCCCCAAAATTTCCCCCAATTTTTTGCCAGGCTGAAGTAACTAACCACTTTTTCCTATGCATGCCCATTGCTTTTTTTTTTTGGATACTCTGACACATTCTGCTGTATATTATAGATATGATATGCCTTTCTTGCTAGACAGGGAGCTCCCAGAACACTAAGACTGAATCTCAATTATGTCTGCATATCTAAGAGCACACATTAGTAAACACTCAACAAATGTGTTCAGGATTAAATGAATACATTGTCTCAGACAGCTTGGGCTGCCATAACAAGTGCTGGTGCAGGTTTGGTTCTTGGTGAGGGCCCTCTCCCTGGCTTGTAGGCTACCTTCTTGCTGTACCCTTACATGGCAGAAGGAGAAAGAGCCCACCTGTCTCTTCCTCTTTTTATAAGGCTATTAATTCCATCATGAGGGCCTGACCCCAGGACCTAATCTAATCTTAATTTCCTCCGGAAGGCCCCACCCCCAAATACCATCACATTGGGGATTAGTTTCAACTCATGGATTCAGTAAAGGTGGAGGCGCACAAACGTTCAATTCAGAGCATACATAAATACAACACGTTATTGTGATGTTTTATCATGTCCTCCCCCATTCAAGAAAAGACGAAACTAAAGTACTTTTCTTTTCATTTAAAGAAAAAGAAAAATTCTTTTTAGTCTATTTATTTAATCTTTGAATACTTTTTTCTGCAACTGACACTCTGCCGAAAAGTGCATATATGCCTTTTCACACGTGTGTGTGTGTGCATATTTTCTAATATAGTATTCCTCTCACAGGGCTATTTTAAAGATTGAATGAAATCATACATATAAAGTACTTTGCATGGTGATTTGCACACTGTAGGCATATGGCAGCATGTTAACTTTACTGTGGTGGTTGTGGTATGTATGTTTAGCTGTAGGAAAGCTGAGGTCTTTTCACAATACAGCATAGCTGAAAGCCTGCAGACACTATTGAAACTGTAGGCGCCTGTGAGCTCTGCCACCGCATGATGTACAAAGACTATGATAAGCCCCTAACTGGTCGTGAAGAACAAAGAAAGTGCATGACACCCCTGGAAGAGCAGGCAAGAATGAGAGCCTAAGACAGAGGTGACATCAACAGTCTTGACCAGTTAAACTCTGTGGTAGTGGTTGGGGGAGTGTGGTAACTCTTTTTACTCTGAAATACAGATGCCAGCAGCACAGCTGGTACTTCCTGTCACGTCAGGCGGAGCTGGGTGCCAGGGTGGGGCAGAGAGTCGGAGGAGCAGATCTGCTCCTTCCTAAGGAGACATAGGCCTGGGGAGAGTGTGCTGGTGATGAACTCTTACATTCCAGGTATTTCTACTGTTCTCTGAAGGTTTCCTCCTAGACCTTTCTCAGGAGAAGTATGTATGTTAACCATGCATGTAGAGGCACCCAGGTGTGCAAACCAAGAGCCAGAAGAGACCCTGAGTGTATGTGCTCAGCCCCAACAGGTGAATGTCTAAGCCCCCTGGGAGAGAATTTCTCTTCCCTTCTTTTATCAAGTCAAAGGCACTTCTGTAGCCTACCCCATGTGCTGGGGTTCACTCCTCCAGCTACCCAACAAGGAATGTACTTCTTCTGTTCAGGAGGACTGAAGACAGACCTATGAGGAACATTAATGATGGCTGTGACATTTGGATAACAAAGTACCTAATGAAACAACCTCAGAGTCTGGCTTGAGAGGGTCTTTGTGGTAGGCTGAATAATGTCCCCCAACAGTGAGCATGTCCCACTCCTTAGAACCTGGGAATATGGTACCTTGCTGTCAAAAGGGATTGCAGGTGTGATTAAGTGTACTGAAATAAGGAGATTATCCTGGATAATTCAGGTGAGACCAGTGTAATCAAAGAGACAACTGGGTTAGAGTCTGAAAAAAGCAATATGATGATGAATGCAGAGACAGAAATTGAAAAATGCTCAACTACTGGCCTTGAAGATGGAAGAAGGGACCCAAACCAAGGAAAGCAGGTGGCTTCTAGAAGCCAGAAAAGATAAGGAAACAGATACTGCTCTAGAGCTTCCAGAAGGAACACAGCCTTACCAAAACCTTGATTAGAGGACTTCTAATTTTCAGAACTATAAAACAACAAATCTGTGTTGGTTGAAGCCACTAAATCTGTGGTAATGTGTTAAAGAAGCGATAGGACACTAATCCAGTCCTTAACCCCCAAGGTGATGTGTAAACTCTCAGGAGGGATCTCCCACAAGGGGAAGGCACGGGCATATCCCTCTGAAACCAGAGAGAACCAATAGATCCTCTCAGGTCAAACTTGGTTGTCATTAACAAGCATATTGAGATCTCTCCTGGGGGACAGAAATAGCAATTCAGACCCCAACCTCCAGGACAAATCCATATAAAGAGAGGTAAAATTTTAAGGTAGAATCTACTAAATTCCAAGTGGATCACAACTTCAGCTAGGGCTTTGGGCACTCAGAGGAGATAATTGCCCTTGTAAGAATAAAATAACCCTCTTCTTGCTCAGCCTTCCCGTGATGAGCAGGGACACTGCGCCAGGCTTGCCCGGGGCAGTCCAGGTGTATGTCTGCTTTCCTGGTGCAATAGTGAACAGGAACTTTCATCCTTTCTTTCTCCCAGGTGCACAGCTTCACGATAAACCTCACGGTCACTCAGATGATAGGGCATTATACAGGAAGCCACTGGACACACCATGCCTTGTTAGAAATAGCTTTGAGCTTGAATCTCAATGCAGAATAAAAAATGATCCCCAAGTTTTTATGCCACCAAAATCTTAGTAGAGAACACTTTCAGTTGATTGACTGTGAGTAAAACAGACATTTCAATAATACTTGACATGCAGTGCTCGGATTCTCTTCTTGGCAAAGTTGAAGTGAGGAAACTTAAATTACATTGTCTAATGAGATACAGTGACTTTAATGTATGGCATCTGCTTCAGAAGCAACTGAGGAGAGGATTCTTGACTTTGTTTTATCTTAAGCATTTCTTCAGAGCAGGACGGTGGGAGGGGTGAGAGACGGGGAAGGGAAGAGGAGGAAGAGTTGAAGAGGGAGAATATAAGAATATAAACAAAGTCAGGGTGGAGGGAGACAGAGTTCTAGTTTTCTTGCCATATTTACCAGGCTCCAAGAGCAATCATTTGATTCCGCATTTGAACTTGATTCTCAAGGCACTATCCTTTCAAAACCATTTCTGGCTCCAAATGGGAGGTGAGGTAGTGAGGCTCTCCCTGCTCAGCTCTGAGTCTGTGCCAGGAGGTGCTTTGCAGTGCGGAGGTGAGCACTCTGTGTGGAGCTTCAAACCCATCTGCCACATCAAACCATGTGTGGGCCAAATCGTGTCACTCAAATTGGCCCATAAAAGGATGAAAGGTAAAATGCTGACAAATGAGCGCATTTATCAAACTAAAGGAAGCTATTTCGTGGGCTCAAGTTCACACCTACTTTTGGGGGATGTTGGTGAGATTCCACGTCTTCTAGCTGGTTTTTCTTATGTTCTGGCCAATTGGTTAGCCAGAATTCACACAGTATTGAATGGTGTGTGTCTTTTTTTGGCATCTTTTCTCTGCATTTTTAACTCCCCTTTGTATCTCTCCTTGCCTGGGAGAATCCACCAGGATTCCAGAGCTGACCTTTCATTGAGTGGCAGTGGTTTTAATTTTGTCTCCTTGCACATTCTACCTCAACATGCCAGCCCTCCTGAGGCAACAATAAATTTTCTCGCAAGATATTTGTGTAGTTTTGTGAGAAGAAGCGGAAAAAGTAAAATGAGGAGAAGGGTGAGGAGAAGGAGCCTGGGATGAGGGGCATGACAAGGAGGAAAATACGGAGAGAGGATGGAGTGGCCGAGGTGAGGGGAAAAGACACTAAAAGTCTGGGTTAGTCACAAGCCCTGTGTCCCCTCCACATTTTAATGAGTCAGACAAGCTGAAAACGGGCCTGTGGGAAGTCGTAACATTCACCAAACCCTTGACAGCCCCTATTCTTTACAGAGGCTGTGAACGATTGCCCGCCTGCCAGTGTCTGACTGAAATAATAGCTGTACCTACAGGATCATTTGGAAGACAGATGGCGGAGGCAATCCCCATTCATCTGCCAGCAGCCATTTCATAATTCTCACTGCGCCTCGGGCCGGGATGCAAAGGCAAGGCAGCCTTGCTAATTATCCAAGTTCATTAGGTGGCGGTAGTTTTAAAGACAGGCCCCCATCCCACCCCTGTCCTGCTCCTCCACCCCAGGCCCACTGTGCCAACCCTACTCCAGGGCGCTTTTGAGAATGCCTTTGGCACCCTTGGAAAAAGCAGGCTTCCAAAACTTAAACGACTTGATATTTGCTAAGTAGAGATTCTTTTTTATTTTTATTTTTCTTCCTTTCCTTTCCCTTTCTCCTCTTTCCCAAGACGATATCGCAGGTCCAAAGAGCAGTCTGTCACCTTCCATACTATTTGCTGCTTCCATGATCTTGCTTATCAGTATTCTGTATTTTAAAGTCCGGGTGATTTTTCCTTTATCAAGTTGCCATTTTCTATGTAAAATACTAGACATGTTTGTTATCATTTCCATAGCAGGCCTTATGCCAAAGACTTCCTCTCAATGCAGTGTTTCTGGATCTAGAGAACTTTCATATCTCCATATGTTATAATTTCAGTACCTATCTGAGATCTTTGCTTGTCATTCAAGAGCAGTTTTGGAGGACTTCCCACGTGGATGGGAGCAGGAGTGAGGGTGGGAGTAACAGGGAGGCCCTACAACTGAAAGCAGCGTTGAGTGCAGTGACACAGGACTGCACACTCACTTCAGTATTCTGCAGTCACTGTCTTGAAATTCTTCATCATTTTTTAACAAGAGCCCTCACTTTCGTTTTGTACTGAGCTCTACTAACTAGTAGCTGGTCTGCTACAGTTGTTGGAAAAGGGGAGCATTCACAGGGGCCCAGGAAGGAGTATTTCCTATGCCTAAGTTGAGGCTCTGGAAACTCGAGACATAAATAATAACAGAGGTTAGCTGGTGGAGGAGAGGTTAAGGTCAGTACATGCAGCAAGGGAAACATAGGCAGCAAATATTATTAGTGTCGATTTGAGCACTACCCTGGGTGTGGCCTGCATTTGAAGTGCTGGAAAAATCAAGTTTGTGAGCCTAAAGACGGGGGTAGACCCCAGATCACTGTAAATTCACCAGGGTAACAGCACCACCAGTAATTCTTTAGGGAAACATTGGCTGCCGTCAGGCCAATTATGTACCAGTTCCACTAAAACTCCAGCAGAAAATGTGTTAGAAGGATTTGTGAGAAACACAGCTGGGATATAAGTGGGAGCCTGTAAAGGGAAAGATTTGAAAGCCTGGCGGTAGAGTATGGGGATGCTCTTGAATATTTGGGCTAGAATGATAACTGCTGGAGCTCTGGTTGCCCCAAGAAAGGAAGTATTCTTTGTAGACCCATTGGGCTGTTTGTTCAAAGCAGCTGTATGTAACAGATAACTCCCTGCCACCTGCTCCTTGTGGCATCTCTCCCTCCCACTACTGTCCTTGCTCACACTGCCTCTCCCACCCACAAACACACCACAGAAAAAGTCCAGCTCTTATCTCCAAGTTTGGCCCCACCTCTGCCTTGACTTTTCTTGGGCTCAGGTCACTGACCATGCTTCAGTCCATCACACGGGCCACATCTGAAGTCACACCTCTTACCTCTTCCCAGTTGCTTAGGTGAGCAATCCCACCCATGACCTGCCTGTGGGAGGCAGAATTCTAAGAATGACCCCAGTGACCCTTGGCCTTGTATAAGCCCCCACAGTGAGTGTGGGGGGAACCTGTGACTATGATGAGATACCATGTGTGCAGTTACACTCTGTTACAGCAAAGGGATCCTGCAGATGTGATTAAGATTACTAATCAGAGAGGGTGGGCCTAATCCAGCCACCTGAGCCCTTTAAAAGCCGTTTTCTCCAGCTGGTGGGAAGATGGCGGCGAGTTAGGAGGAACAGAGTTTACGTCCTCCTATCCACTGGTTGATTTTCTGAGGAACGGGGCGAAAACCCAGCGGTATTCCAACACATATGATGATTGATGCCCAAGATTACAGGGGAATTTGAACATTCACACGGTAAGCAGAGTGCATCGGAAGGAAAGGGTCCCCATCGGGACAGGCCCGGGGAGCGGGGTGGGGCTTCGGTCCCAGACCCGGCAGCCGCCCGGATTGGACGCAAGATTCTTGGGGAGGGAGCCAGATTAGGAGTTGAGAGTAGTCAGATGCTTGTTTTGTCTGAGAGCGTAAATAGGTAGAATTTTTCAGAGAGAAAAAACAGTGCCGCTACATGGCTATTTAGAGAGACCCCGCTCTCAACAGTCGTGAGGTCGGGTGCGCGACCCGGGATCGGTGCAGGACCCGGGATCGGTGCACTACCAGGAGCCATAGGCGACTGGGATCGGAGGCCCAGGGAACTCGGCCTGTATCACGGAGGGAGAGCAAGGTCGTTCCTTGGCCCGAGGAGGCTGGCGCTTCCACCAAGGGGAATTGGAGCCTGTTTGTATCCGGGGTCCGAGGCCTTTCCCAGCCCATACCAGAAGTATCGGAAACAGCTTGCAGTCAGCGAATCCCTGGCCGAGTGCGGCCTGGGACACCGAACAAGGGAAACCGGGGACCGTGCGCACCCGGCGACCCGCGGACCATTCGTACACAGTTCAAAAATACTGGGGACAGTGCACAACTGGGCCTTTTGGGCGCATAATCCAGGGACAAAGAAGTGAGCGAACACGGGCGCACAGCTCAAAAATACCAGAGAGAGCGCACGACCAGACCTTTCGGCCGGGGCTCGCTGGCGCACAGCCCAGGGGCAAAGATAAAAGAATTCACAGGAGCGCTGAGCTAACGCCTATAGCTGGGGACAAATCCCTAGCCAGTCAGACCAGGTGCACGCAGGCGCACGCAGGAGCGTGCAGCCCGGCAAGACCAAGCAGCTTTGTGGGAATAGGGCAGAAGCACCCTGTCAAGGGGAGTGGCAGCCCGGAGATACAGACCGCACAAATTCTTGACTCAGAGCGGGGGCCAAACTATCCAGAAAGGGCACGGAGAGAACCTATTAATTAGACCAGCAGAGAAAAAATAGGCAGTGGGAGATTTGCCACTATCAGGTGCACATCAAGACAGCTTGGGCCCAGAAGCACACTCAGGAACTGGGCTGGTGGCTGGACAACAGTGAAGACTGCACCTCAGGAGGAAGAAAAGCAAAACTGATATCTTCCCTCCCAGACGGACGCAGCCTGGCCGGACAGCTTTAAAATCAGAAACCTGGAGGGGTTTTTTTGTTTGTTTTTTTGTTGGTTTTTTTTGGTTTCTTTGTTTTGTTTTTTGTTAATTCTTGTTTTGCTTTGTTTTGTTTTTGCTTTTTTTAACCTGTCTTCCTCTCTGTCCTTCACAATTTTTTAATTCCTTCTTCCTCCCTTTCCTTCAGTATTCCTAGTCCCCTCTCTTCATTCCTCTCTTCTTCTTTTTTTTTTACTTACTTTTGTGTTTTGTTTCGTTTTGTCATTTTTTAATTTATAAAAGATAAAAAAAAATTTTTTTATTCTTTTTAATTCGGCCCTCCATTCTTTCCTTCTTTATACATTATCTTGCTTTCCTCCCTCCCTCTTCTTATAGTATTCTTTCTCCCTTCCCTCACTCCTTTTGTTTCTTCTTTTTTCTTTTTTTTCTCTCCTCCTTTCCCACTCGCCCCCATCTTTTCTTTACCTACAGGTGAGACATTAAAACCTGGAGCTGTGAGAGGACCAGAGTCAGCCCCAGACAGGGGTCAAGCGAAAAAATAGAGACAGTGAAACAAAATCAACTTTGATACTCCAGAGAACTCGACAGATTAATTTAAGAAACAGAGGCTAGCAAGAAGAGTCTCACAAACAATGGGAAGACAAAGAAACAACCCCCAAATGAAAGGAAAGGAAGAAACCCCAGAAAGAATGATAGACGAAACAGAGGCAAGCCAACTATCAGATATCGAGTTCAGAGCACTGATTATCAGGAAGCTCA
>PVJI01031729.1:0-12875 GCA_004026765.1 Micronycteris hirsuta
CACAAAACTGCAATTTTTTCCATTCATGTACTTTGTTAGGAATAAAATTTTATTTAAACTCTCATTTTAAAGGAACTGATTTTTTAGTCTTCAGTTATTTAAGGCTTATTTTTCTGAAGTAAAAAAAAAATAGTCCTCTTTGCAAAATTAAAAAGATATATCATTTGAAAATAAGATCAAAATATTGAATTTAGGTATAAGAAGAGGAAAATATAGTCAAATCTGAAAACATATGGAGAATAGTTTATGCTTTTGGAAAAGGAATATTTTAAGTATTAAAACACATAATAAAATGTTCAAGAATTAATTTAAAACAGAATTTTCTAAATAGAATGATTAAAAGTGGTTTTCATTAGATGCAAGCATCTCTGAATATCATTAATAGTGGCTTCTTTCAATTACATGCAAACAATCTATTTAAATGATTTACCATTAACAATTGACATATTAAAAACTATCATTTACATACTCTTATATGTGCTTTAGTCAAAATATTAGTAAAATGAGTTTAGGGATAGTTTTTAAAAAGTGGTATGTATATATGTATGTATGTGTGTATTATTGTTTTTGCTATTACGGTTGTCCCAGTTTTTCTCCCTTTGCCTTCCTCCCCCTCCTCTCCCTTCCCAGAGTCAATCCCCCCACTATTGTTCTTGTCCATGGGTGATGCATACATGTTCTTTGTCTAATCCCTTCACCTTCTTCAACCACGCCCCACCGTCCTTCTCCCCTCCTACAGCTATCTGTGCCTCTGATTCTATCTTGCTCATTGGTTTATTTTGCTTCTTAGATTCCAGTTATAAGTGAGATCATATGGTATTTGTCTTTTCTTTCCTGGCTTATTTCACTTAACATAATAGTCTCCAGTTCCATCCATGCTGTTGTGAAAGGTAAGAATTCCTTCTTTATTCACTGCTCTGTAGTATTCCATTGTGTAAATGTACCACAGCTTTTTTTATCCACTCATCTACTGATGGACACTTAGGCAAAGATCATCAACATATTTAATATGTAGTGTAAATTTAGTATCACTATGGGTCATGTAATTAAATTTATATTTTGGCAGAAGTTCAACTACTTAATATCATAGTCTAACATATCCTGAATAATAATCAGACCAGTTTTCTTTGAAAATGGTAGAGCTGCATCCTAATATTGTTTAATGAACTTTCCCTCTTTAGTTTCATTACTAAATCACTTAATCAACAAATGAAATGTGAAGTACCCATTCAAAAAAATAAAACACTTTAAATTCTATTCTCTGTGTTGCCCATTTCTAAAAATAACGTTTGTCAGAAAGGAGAAAATGATGATTTTCACAATGATATACACAAAAATTTAGACAAAAACATTCATGGTGTTCTTAACACTTCGCTACATCTCTTTTATTGCTATAAAGGTTAACTTGACAGAACTTCGAGGTACATCTATACTTAGGACTATGTCCCTCTTTTCTTGGATAATTTGCCTGACACTTTGTTTATTAAAATTTACAAATATCCCATTGCTGACTTGTATTGCAAATTTCACATGTTATTTATTTAGATAATACAACAAAGAATTAACATGCAACTTCTTTACCTACAGTCTTATACTCTAAAATAATTTTGGAAAAATATTAATATTTCTTATTTATTTCTAAAAACTAACCATGAGTTATGACAATCATTAGCATGTTTACAGTGAACTGGCCATTTGCTGAATTTCTCTTCTTGAGATATTTATTGTTTCTGTTGTCCCATTACAATGTCCAGTTCAAAGGGTACATATTTATTTGCTTATCTAGAATATAACAGATACTATGTTATAAATATTGTAAATAATTACTTAGGACATATATGCATGTATATGTATGCCTACATATATTATTATATTAGATATTATTTAATATACATTTAATGGAAAGTATATATTATACATATATAGATTCATATTTTATATCTTAAACAGAAATACCTAATATATGTATTGCAATTACAAATAATGTAGCATTATTTATATTATACTTTAAGCATTCTTCAATGACTTTTGATAACATTTGTAATAAATGATCATATTTGACGGAGAGCTCTGGCATACAGTAAAATCTGAATATGCAAACAAATGTTAGGTGTATTTCATACTTGGCAAGATTAATTCGTTTGACTAATGACAGAGATAAGAAAGAAAACCAGTGTATTATATTCTATGAGGATGTCTAATAGCCAAGCAATTTTAGATTAGATTAATTAGAAAAGTGTGGGCATTTTAATTATATCATGGTAGAAAAAAAGCAATATCAAGTTACTATTTTCAACCATGACAAGGGATCAAATTAGACAGGGTACTTTGTTTCAGAAGATTTACACAAACAGATCATGGCATGAAAGAAGCTTGGGGATGAATTAGATTTTTGCAAAGATTAATTACAACATTAAATAAACAAAACCAGTATGCGGCGAGATCTCAGGTGTGGGTCTAACCGATTCTGACTGAATTTAAAATGGCCGTATTTGATGGATTTGATTTTAAGAACATCTGTCACATGTATTTCCCAGTCACTCCTATTGCTTCATTGCTTCTACCTAGAAAAGTCAGTCTGGATTCAATAGTAAAGTCACACTATGACTAAAGTGGGGACAGTGCCATTGACACTGAGGGCCGACAGGGCCGACCCTCTGACTGAGGCAGCCTGCAGCGAAGCAAAATGTAAAGTCAGAACTTTTGGCACTGGGCGCCCATTTCAGAGCTGAATAAAATGTGATTGCTCTTTAAAATTTGCAAACGATCCAACCGGGAACAAGTTTGAACAAAACCTCACTAAGCTATCTAAACCAAATGACAAAAACATTGATTTTTATCTTGTTACAAAAAACACATGGAGAACAGAGTTATTCCGGTACTCAAAACCCATGTGATGGGGGCATGTTCGTAGGATCAAATCTCTGACACAGACTAAACGTCAGCCACCTAATTGCCAAATCTGAATTCACAGCACTTTAAAACGCCTTAGTTTGACTCTCTCTCTCTCTCTCTCTCTCTCTCTCTGTGCTTTTAACATAAATCAGGAGCCACCAGCACTATTTCCCTAACCATAGGATCAACATAATGCACAGGCCATTTTGGTATCTTACGGACACCTTCATGTTACGAATCCCAAGTCTCCCATGGTAATGCCAGGGACCATTTAATACAGTGACTGAGGATTCTGGGCTTTCAGAAATGTCCCTGACTCTTTTTTATTATGATGATGAAATCTCTTAAAAGACTTTACTTATTTATTTTTAGGGAGGAAGGAAGGCAGGGAGTAAGAGAAAGAGAGAAACATCAATGTGTGGCTGCTCTCATGGGGCCCCCGCTGAGGACCTGGCCTGCAACCCAGGCATGGGACCTGATTGGGAATCAAACTGGCGACACTTTGGTTCACAGCCTGCACTCAACCCACTGAGCTACACCAGCCAGGGTTGATGATGTAATTTTTTATTCTGATGTTTTATTTGAAACAATGGGTTTAAAGAATTACCAAATAATAAAAAACACAAATAAATTTATAGGCTGCCTTTTAGCTTCATGTATTCCTTTTCAGGCTGAGATATAAATAAAATAACAAAGATATATGCTCTGGTATATGGACTCAAAAATATGGTCAGGTTAGATACAAATCATTTCTGTTAGGACCCCAAAATAATGTGAGGTGATAGGAATCCACGGTGTCACGGGGATTATTAATGAGGGTTATAGTAGTCTGCTCCCATTATCCTAATCTACCTGTTGTAATCTAACCTTTCCAGGTCTGTCAAAACTCCTTCAGTAGTGTAATTCTGAATTTGAGGGTTAGGAATATGGATACGAGTTCTAATGAACACCACTTCTTATAAATATTATTTCTGTTATTACCGATGCAAGTAGATACTGGTATGTAACCTGTTTGCTTAAGTGTCACCAGAATTATTTAGCATTGCTTTAGCAATACTTTCTCCTTATATCAGTTAGTACCATTTCTTCAGTACTAATAGTTTACTGAGACATTTCCTCTAGATGTATATATTATAATTTTGCTAATAGCTGTTAGTATAATATATTCATCCACTCATACATTTATTTAGAAATATTTGTTGAGTATAGTGGAATATTTCAGAAATGTGGACAATGCTAATAAAATGGCTATTTTTTAAAAATGTTACATAGCTTAAATATGTTACACTTAGGCAACAAGTTCATTAAAGGTTTATACTGCAAGTACTCATTAAGTTGAACAGGAAAGATTTCGAATTATTCTCTCAATAGAACATACTGTCTTTTGAAAATGGGTAAATACTATCAGACAGAAGCATAACCTGGAACAATGGAAATGGATAAAGGTTTTAGTTTCCAAACACTTCCTTGTAAGCAAATTAAGTAGAAATTACTGAGATATCAACACAAGTGTAATTAAGCAGAATAAATACTAATGATCAATGGTAAAATGGTTCATAAGTCAGCAAAATAACTCAGCAAAGTGGTACCTATAAGTAAACATGAAAGTGAGATCTAAGCCAATTGAGTGAAATGGATGAGCAGACAACTTTAATGAAGGAATTCAAATCACATTGCTAAAAAGTTAGTATTGAGTATAGCTTGATTTCTTAGGTGAGGGCCCTGCAAACATTTCTACCAGTGTCATCAGATGCCTTCTTCAAGTAATTTTGTGCACAAATTCTGGTGCCATTCCTATTTTCAATATTGGAGTAGTAAAATCTCTCTCATCTTTACATCATCTATTTTTAGGTAAATTTGGTTCCAATACTTTTCAATGATCTCAGTCTGAGTTCCTGGATCTGGGGGTCTATTGGTCAAAATCACCTGCATTTGAACTCTCTAAAAAAAGCAGTTGTTCTTATTTTATTATTTTTCAGGTACAGTTGTCTCCATTCTCCCCTCACCACTCTCCCCGCCTCACCCATCTTCACCTCCCACCCTCAATTCCACACCCCTTTGGCTTTGTCCACGTGTCCTTTATATGTGTTCCTTAATGACCCGTCCCCTTTTTTCCCCCATTTCCCCCTCTTCCCTCCCCTCTGGTTACTGTCAGTTTGTTCTTTATTTCAATGTTTCTGGTTCTATTTTGCTTGCTTGTTTCATTTGTTGATTAGGTTCCACTTATAGGTGAGATCATATGGTATCTATCTTTCATCTCCTGGCTTACATCACTTAACATAATGCTCTCAAGATCTATCCATGCTGTTGAGAAGGGTAGGAGCTCCTTCTTTCTCTCTGCTGTGTAGTATTCCATTGTGTAAGTGTAGCATAGTTTTCTGATCTACTTATTTACTGATGGGCACTTAGGTGGTTTTTAAAGCAGAAAATTGAATGGGAATGTCTTCCTAGTTGGCCCTGGTCCCAAATATTCACTATTATGTAACACTGGGCACTTTTTGCTAATATTCATGTTAATTTCTTGTTTCTGTAGACATCTGAATTTGCAACTTCTAGACTTAAATTTTTGTCAGAAAATAAACAATACTTACATAAATATAAATGTTTATTTATAGTATACATAGTATAATCTAATATATAGTAAATATTTATAATATTCATATTCAGAGAAATTAACAGGAGGTCCAGTTTCTACTCACAAGCCTTTAACTTGCCTCTGACCCTTGGAATGTTTTACTTAAAATTTAATAGTTGAAGATATTGATTGCAAATTAGGTTTCTCTTCCTTATCAACACAGTTGCTATCTCAGCTCTTATTTTGTTCCAGACAATATATTTTGATGGATTTTTTCTATAAGTTGTCTGGTTTTTGCCAAGTAATGGGGCTCTCCATGGAGTTGGCAGTTCAAAGGAAACTAATTCTATTTGGAATTTCATTGCTCATTTAACTTGCTGATATCCAGGTCCAAACTTACCATAAATTTATTATGAAATTTGTCATTGTCAACTTGGATTTCTCTCCAGGCAACCACATCTCCCTAAATTTATCATAGCCATTATAATTCATCCTCAGTGCTTTTCCAAAAAAGGCTGGATAGTTAAGTTCCATAATGCCAGATGCAATTAATTTGGGCTGATATGTGAAGCTTGGTGTACATACAAACAACTTAATCAGTTGCCTCATTTCAGCTAGAGATTTTTTTTTACTTGCTTGTGTGTATATGTTCTCTTTTAAATTTTTGTTTTTCACAAATATCCTTTGCATTCCTACAGAGCTAGTCCTTCATCTGCTTCAAATCAGCCAATAGTGATTAGTAAGTTTCAGTTAAGTACACACTTTTGGTGATATATCACATTCTGTAGAGCAATCTCCTTGGAATCCCTGGTCATTATCATTTGCAGGCAGAGGAGGTTGCAAAACACCCTGACCTTGTCATACCCTGATGGAAGAAGTGAATCAGCTGCAGATATTTATTGACAGGGCTCAAGACTTAAGTGCTTTATGCACCAGACTGACAAGGTCAGAGCAGCTCACAGGTAATAATGAAACCAATTCAAACAGCTGTACTTACACAGTGGTTTGACATCTGTTTTTTCTTTCTGCCTGGCTTATGTAGAGGTTTGACCAACCTCTATAAAAGTCAAAACTCACAATGTACCCATGGCATAGGTTCATTTCATCAAACTACCAGCAACATCAAAAAACAGTTCTGTGTTCATCTGAGATTCTTGAATTCAGCATCTCCATGTTGGTGATAAATATGTATATTTACCTCTAAGTATACATTTTCCTATAAAATATCTTTATTGTAAAAATGTATGTTTAGGACATCATCAAGGTGGTGACATAGGTCATTCCTGACTTCAGTCCCCTTCACAAGAAGACAAACTAGAAATTACCCATAGACAAGACACCACTGTGAAAATCCCACAACTCAGGGACCACAGAGATTTACAAGGACCACATTGGAAGGGTCAGAGGAATGTTAGCACTGACATTACCCCTCCCTCAGACTGGCACAGAGTCACACAAAGAGGACCCTCCTGGGCCCACACTTTCTCCAGTGGAAGAAAGAGAGTTCAAGGTAAATATCCAGTTCCTCTAAAGCTGCATAGCCCTTCCTCGGAAGCCTCCTTAGGTCTTGCCTCATAGGGATCCCTGGAGCCATCTGCCGGGCTCTACCACTGGGTATCAGTCAGGGATGGAGATGGAGGCTGGGACTTACAGCAACCAGCCCTCAGATCTTGGCAGACTGCATTCGTACTTACAGGAGCACCCATCTAAAATCCCAGCCATTGAATATGCCCATCTGCAGAGCTGAGCCCATGGTCCCATCTGGCCAGGGAGTTCAGATGGCTGCTCTGCCTGACTTGGGTCTCCAGCCAATTAGCCATACTGGCTGTGGAGTCTGTTCTATAGCAGTGCCTGGGCAGGGGTGTAGATTCCAGCCTTGCCCAACTGCAGACTGTAACCTCTAGTCCTGCCCAATCAGAAAGCCTAGACAAAGAACCCTGGGCAGTGCTGAAGCCCATCCTATAGCCCTGCTTGTTCACGGAGCCAAGCCAGTAGCCCTGCCCAACTGTTAAGTATAGCATCTGGTTCCACATAGCCAGGGGCCTGAACAGAGACCCGGACATCCTCAGAACCCAAACTACAGCCCTGCCTTGCAGGAGACCCCAGCCTGTGGCCCTGTCTGATTGGCAAACACTGCTTATGCCCTTACCTGTGCATGCAGCCCAGTCAATGACTCCTGCCAATCACAGAGCATAGCCTGCAGCCCCACCCAACCACAGGGCACAGCTGTGTCCCTGCCCTGCCATGAAGCTCTGTCTTTGACCAAATCTGCACATGAAATGCAGCCACTGGCACCATAGTGTTGGGGAGCATAGCCTGAGACCTCGGCTGACCAGGAGCTAGTGGTAGGCCCAGCCTGTAGCCCGGCTCAGTCGTGGGGTCCAATTAGGGGCACCACGGGGGCCACGTTCTGTGACCTAGCTTTTCCTAGACTTCAGGGCTCAGCTCGATGGTCAAAAAACAAATAATCTAATTAAGAATGAACACACATTTTTTCCAAAAGAAGATACTCAAGTCAAAACTGCAACAAGGTTGCCCTGGCTGGAGTAGCTCGGTGGATTGAGCGCGGGCTGCGAACTAAAGGGTCGCGGTTCGATTCCCAGTCAGGGCACATGCCTGGGTTGCATGCCAGGTCCCTGGTGGGGGCCACATGAAGGGCAACCACACATGGATGTTTCTCTCCCTCTCTTCCTTCCCTTCTGTCTAAAAATAAATAAATAAAATCTTAAAAAAAAAAAAAAACTGCAACAAGGGATTACCTCCCACCTGTTGCATTTTAAAATCTTTCATAATCACAAAAGAAAAACACGCTTAAAAACCTCTTCTGCCACACAGAGAAGTGGCTTCAACAGACTGTGACAGACTGAGTGAATAATTCCTAGCTACCCCCAAATGCTGCCAGAACCTGCTTTTAAAAAAATATATGTGCACACATCACATATCAGTTAATTTATGAAGAAAGACTAATAACAAATGCTATCCATCTGATAATAGATTATCTCCTGGGACTTTCTAATATCTCAAACAACCGAGGGCCACGACCCTCTAAAAATCTGATAAAAGCTTTAAGTAAACCGTGCTTTTGTGCTTATGCATCATAGATAGACATGCATTTTCAGATGCTTTCCAACCCTCCAAACCACAAGACAGGCCCCTCAAACAGTACTTAAAATGAATCAAATGCATTTTTAAATGCTTTATGTCAAATCTTTTCACTTTTAGCAACACAATGAATAATCAGTACCATTTTTTTTTTTTTATGATTAAACTGAGGCTCAATAAAGTTAAGTGACATTTCCAAGCAGTAGTAAGTCACGGAGCCAAAATTCATCAGGACCATCTGACACCAAACTCATAGTCTTTTTTTTTTTAAGGTTTTATTTATGTAATTTTAGGGAGAGGGGAAGGGAGGAGAAAAAGAGAGAGAGAAACATCAGTGGGTGGTTGCCTCTCACGTGCCCCCTCCTGGTGACCTGGCCCATAATCTAGGCTCATGCCCTGACTGGGAATTGAACTGGTCACCCTTTGGTTCTGAGGCCAGTGCTCAATCCACTGAGCCACACAAGCCAGGGCAGTGAAACTCCTAGTTTTTATACTCTGCTATGTCTCCAAATCTGCTCTACAAATCTCATTAGAATTACATTATAATGTAATCATCAACATTCTAAATTTCTGATATTTGGACATAGCAGAAATGTAGAACCATTGATATATTGGACATATCGATGGTCTTTTATGTATAATTTTTTTGTGGTGTAGAAGGATAAAAAAGGAAGAAAGAAAGGCAGGGAGGGAGGGAAGGAGAGAAAAAAGGAAGGAAGATGAAAGAAAAGAGATAAGAACAGTTTCTATACACTCATTATATAAAATGTGTGGTGTGTATATATACATATATATTGGGTTGGTCAAAAAGCCCTTTAGTTTTTTTCCATAAAATAAAGGACACATTTTTCATTTTCACCAATAACTTTAGGTTTGGATATTTTGAGTATGTGGGCTGTCTCCCACATGGTAGAACATTGATTGTTCTCAATAAGTGCCTCAATTTGATCACTATTAACTTCAACTGGTCCACCTGACCATGGAGCATCATCTCCAGTATGAAACTTCACAAACCACTTTTGACACATTCGATCAGTCACAGCACCTTCTCCATACACCGCACAAATCTTTTTTGTGTTGCAGTTATGCTTTTACCTTTCCTGAAAATAACAAAGCATAATATGCCAAAAATTTAGTGTATTTTCTTCCATCTTCAATATTAAAATGGCTACACAAAAATTCACCAATTTCGGTAAGTTTTTTAAATGCACACTGATATGACTGCCGTCACAACACAATCTAACAAAATCGCTTTGAATGAAGTTAAAGACAGCTAAGCACTACTAGGGTCATCTTACGGAAAACAAACAAACAAACTTTTTGGCCAACCCAATATCGTTTGTGTGAAACGTATGTATGTAACATGTATATAATACAAGAATTAAAGATAAGATACATACAATTTGTAGACCTTTGAGTGATACAAACATTGACATGAAACCAGATACTGAATGAGTTTAATATAAACATTAATAACTCATCAATACCTACTAAGAACTGAAGATCAAAGAGGTATGTGTGTGTGTGTGTTTTCTTATGGATGATTTTTGTGATCTTTTTCTCTTCTAGCTTTTCAAAGCCATTCATAAAAGAAAAACTTACCTCTTCCCCACCTTGGACCATCACTGCATATTGGAGGCTGAAGCCCAATGTCTACCATAGGCACAGAGATAAAGACAGAAAGAGTTGGGAATGGCCACTTTCTCGTTTTATTCTGTCTGAGATGACAAAGGAGAGTGAATTCCATCCCCCAGCACTTTATAGCTTTCATTATTAATAACACCTAGACCTATGAGCACCACCAAAAGGTCACAAAGAGTGCATGCATATGGTGAGACAGAGGTAGCGTTTCGCCTACTAACTGCCTGGGGACTTCCACCACAACCTCCCTCTCTCCTCACACATGCGACCTCTCCCACTGACCCCAGGGTCAGATTAGTGGGTTCAGTGTGGATTATAGATCTAAGGGGAAGGGATCTCTTAGTTTAACAGCATTTCAATCATGTACTGAGAAGTGTGCCTTCAATAAGCCATTATTTAATTAAAGAATAACGATTTCGTCCAGCATTTTAATCAGTTATGTAAGGTCTGAGCATTTTGAAGCCAAGCTGCTGAGGAGACGAGAGAGGAAGATCCAGTGTCCCTTCGCCTCCTGCACTTGCACCATGGACAGCGTTCCTTATGCTCTGTCCGGTTGCAAGCACATTCTACAGCTCTGTTTTCAGCATATACCAGTTTTGTTTCCCCTAAAACTATGTAGCCGCGGCTGCTACAAAACACGAGGTACGTCCTAAAAACCGAATTTCCTTTTGCTGCGGACAGGCCTTGACAGGCAGCTTCCCTAGATGTGGCGGCATACAAAGAAATAAACACAACAGGAACTTGACCCATCCCATTCCTAGCTTTTATAAAGTCCAATGGCCGATACAGTTCCTCCCTGGAGAGCTATCCATCTTGCGAATGAACGTAGCAGGTATAAACCTGCCCTTCGTCCTCCCAAACTATCCCATTTGTCTTTTCAAGGCTAATGCCGCTTCCAAAACAAATGCTCTTTGAACATGGCATGTGCTGCTTTTCAAACTTCTAAGGAAAAAAGAAAGGTTGTAATTAAAGGAATAATGAGCAAACTTGTGTTTAATCAAAAACGAGTTGATTTTGAATCTCAGCAAAAGGCAAAAGCAATTGGTCTGTTGGGAATTTCTTGCTCATCTCTGATATTCCTGGACCCTTCTCCTGTGACAGGCAAAAGCTGTGGAGTGCTGGCATCTGAACCAGGACGAGAGACAACCTGGATTATCTGGGGAGGAAATCCATAATCCCTGCGTTGCCAGTCACTGTGCGGCAGACATACTTCATTGTAAAATGCACCATTTCATCATGAAGGTGAGGAAGATTTCTTCTCCCCACAGGGAAGACGGTATCATTTGGGATGGTCTATCACGTGGTAGCTTTCATTCATGTTGTCCTGAAAATACTTGTGTGATGCAGGGAAACGGTGTCAAAATGTGCATGAGCTGAAAACTCAAAGACATTTTCATGCAGCTGGAGGAGCGGTACTAGTGTGTTATTAGTTAGTTCTGCCATCTCTAAACAGTAAGTGTTAGCAATAAAATAACTGCATCTCGGGAAAACCTACTTATTTCTTTTCTATTTTAGTTATAACACCATGAAAATAATGGAAACATTTTTTCAATTGTGTTTCTCATAAGGTAAAGGCTAGCAATATATTTTTTATGACTCTAGCAATTTTCTCAGATTGTGGTACAGAGTTTTTGAACAATACAGATTAATAAAATTAGAAAAAAAATCCTCTGGAACAGCTGCATAGCTACATTAAGTGACCAGGATGCACTTCTCGGCCTGTGGTCACACTCAAATAAACAGTTTCAGGAAAAAGAGCTAAAGAAAAATTAAGATTAAATGAGGATTTTTCCTTCTGTCACCCAGGCAAAATTTATTAACTCTGGCATAGGATATTAGACCTCACCGCTTTTGTATAAGAAAAGAAGACAATAAAAACAAAATAAAATATAAGTATATGAGTTATTTCAAATAACCTAGAGAAATTTTTCAGTATACCATAATCAAACAAGAAACAGTCTCTTGCAGATTAGAGAGAGCATTAAAAGGTCACCCCAGAGAAAAAAGGTTATATTTCAAATGCAAAATGTGGTTCATTATTCTTACAAATTGCTACTCCATCATGCAAAATCTAGGATCCAGAAGGAAAAAAGTCTTGAGAAGGTTATGAACTTTTTTACCCTTATCCATCTTGGAAGAACGACTGATCACGATAAGTCATAAGAAAGATGGTGGCACCTCCTTCCCTAAAACATTGGCAATCGGAGGACCGACAACCCCTTTATATTCATAAAGGTCAGAGCTAGTCTGAAAGCGCTGTTATATAACCTTCCATTAACATTCCTATAAAAATAAAGGCCCTATTTAACTTTAAGGGCCCTCCTTGCAGTCTAGTTCATCTTCCTTATAGAATGTCCAAAGTTATGGAAACCTCAGGGGTACAAGAGTGGGCAATGAGGCAAGTCTGAACCAGTGGTAGGCTGGTGCATATTATCAACTATTTTGGTTGGGGGCGGTGAGGAAGTGAAAGCCCTTCTTAGTAGCATTTGCCAATTTCCTTGGTGATCTGATTTCCCCCCATAGTTGATTTCAAGCTACCAACGTGGTGGAACATGGAATTGGGAAGAAACGTACAGTCACACATCCTCAAATAGTATGTCTACCATACAAATTCAATAGACGTCAATAACCTCAAAGATATGGATAATAGCACAATGTAGTA
>PVJI01031730.1:0-12879 GCA_004026765.1 Micronycteris hirsuta
TCAAAAATTTCTCTACCCTCTTGATCTTCTGCCATGCCCATTACCAACACTGCGGTATTTCCCATCTGCTTTTACACATCCCATTCAGGTCTAACTTTTGTATATCTCAAACCTTCCATGGTACACAGATCATCTATTCCTTTATCAGCTAGAGGTGGGGGCAGTATCCATTCTCTTTAGATGGAAGTTGTGATATGAAGCAGCATTTTCTCTCCTTCTTACCTTTTTCTTCCTTTACATAAAATTGTTTTTAGATGCCTATTTAGGGATTGCTTCCCTAGCTACGCACAGCTCTAAAAGACTTCTCCCACCACTTTACCAAATTCGTGTTCTTTTCACTGATGAGTGGCAGAGGTCTCTGATGACTCACTCATAAGGTTTACCCAGCTAAAGCATAGCAGCAAGAGATGTCTACTTGGGGGTCCATCCAATCCCCTTAGCAGCTGAGAATAGAGAGCAGAGGCATCAAACACTTAATCCACACCAAGCAACTGCAGTGGTCTGTTTCGAATGGGAGATAAAGCTCTCTGAGGGGAACTGGGGATTGACAGTCACTAAGGTTATGTGTTGACAAAGGAATTTAGTGTTTTCTTTGTTTTGTTTTGTTTTTTAATTCCACTAGACCAAACATTTTAGCAACCCCACAATCCTCATACACTTAAGTTGAACCAAAGAAGCTAGCATTATTTTTCAAATATGGACTGTACTTTTTGGAGTAGATTGTTTTGTTGATGATGGTGCTTTCATTTTTAGTTCAATTATTTTATTCCTTCTTTCCTTGAAATATATGAGAGTAGTTGGAATTAAAGGTCAAAATCATTTTCCAGCATGGCAAATAGTTTTCCAAACAGCAAGATCCATCAGAGTTATCACAAAAAGTCAGCCTACAAACTTAACCTGCAGTTTCTCAGTCTCTCTCCTCGCTGAGCCCATTATGCAAATCACGAGGCAGGATACAAAGCCAGAAAAAGATGTCACCTGCCTGCATTGTTTTGCACTATTCAATAAGAGTTTATAGAAGAAGACTTGAAGATTACAGAGAAAGACACTGACGTCCAGGAAAGTCAATTGTCAGCCTGCCCTATTTCATCCAGACAATTACAGACTCGGGGCTTGATTCAAGAACCCCAATTTTCTATGTTCTATTATTTCCATTAAATTGCTTATATTACCAATTGCTCCAAATCCTTCTCTCATCATGCCCAACTTGTCTCCTGAGTGTGGATGTAAGTTTCCACTTGCCTGCTAAACATCTCTGTGGTGCCACACCCCGCGCACCCCATTTCCAGCATGCCCCCAAACAGTCACTTTCTCTCCTGACTTCTCTATCCTATCTAAAAACAGTATCAATTTAATCGCGAAATCTAAACTACTTAAATCTTCTCTGAGTCCTTTTTGTTGTTCATCCTCATTGCCAATGAATACCTAATTATCAATTTGATTTCTTGAAATATTTTTGGAATCCTCTTCTATCACTTCTATTATTCCCTCCACCCCCTACCTATCTCTTACCTTGAATGCAGCCACTGCATCTTAATAGGTCTCCTTATCTTCAGCCAGCTTCTCTTCTAAGCCTCCCTCTAATTCAATGACCAAGAATAATCTTGGGAATCTGCCCCAAACGGGACCTCTTTGGGCTAGACCCAAATTTTGATTCTTTTTAATGTAATGAAATCTTAATATCAGGATATCAAGGAATAATAACCATCCAGCAGATTTACCCACACCCTTTTATTTCTTACAAAATATATAATGCCTGAGTTATAATTAGATACTTCCTAAATTGCTTTTAAACAATTTCCTGAAGCTTAAAAACTTGAAGTGCCCACATTTCTCCTGAACACTTGCAGGCTTGCAAATAGCATATATCAGATACCAAATAACACGAAGTCTATGGACGGAACTAGTCCTGGGAGTTAAACCTCACCAGTCTTTAGCAAGTACCAAATCCCAAAAGAGAGGAGGATTTGCAGCAGTCATTGTCTCTGGAGCAAAAATGCAGATACTTTACACAAAACAGTTTGACAAATCTCACTTAGGAAAAATAGTCAAAATGTAATAACACCCCCCACTATTCTAAAAAGGAAAATTGTTAAAATACGGGATGATATATGATTCAGGCTCCTCTGTAGGGATTTCACCAGAATTATCCCACGACGTGTTGCCAATAACAAAGTCTTAATTCTATGACAGCAAAATATATTGGCCTCATCTTTCACTTCTCTGAACACTGACTCACCTTTTCCACGCCAGTCTATTGACGCACGGCAGAAATACACTGTGTGCTATCTGACTTCCCTCCTCCGCTCAGGCCTTTCCTTCTGTGTCAGTGCCCTTCCTATCACAATACATGAAGACCCTGTTCATTCCGTATGGACCTTCACCTTCCATAACACTCATTCTCCACCAGGAATCATCACCACCATCACCATTATCATCCTCCTCATCCTCATCGTGATTCCTTTCTTCACATTCCAGTGCCGCTTTGTTTACACCAGTAATTTAGCACTTAGCACTTTTCACTGAACTGAGACTGGGAGCTCCTAGAGGCAAAGCCTATAGCTTCTTCATCTTTAAGTATAGAGTACCTGGCACACAGGAGCCAGTCAGAAAATGTTTATGGAACTGACTTATATTATCAGTAATCTTCTGCATCTCAAGTATTATGGCCTGACAAATATTAGAAACCACAGATTAGAAGACATTAAATATTGTTTCTGGCAGGCCTCCCATATGTAAAAATTAAATGAAAGAAAAAAGACTCTGAACAGTAAGGGAAACAAACCAAAAAGCAAGGTGTAATTATTATTGGGCTCACTCTAAGCCTATAACCAATATTTTTTAAAGACTTAAACAGGAGAAGGGGCCAACACGCTCTGATACTGGACTGACACAGCCCGGAAAGTGACAGCCATCCTGCTTGACATTTAAAGAATAAATCTGACTTCCGGCCCAGATGAAGGCGTAGGTAGACACACCGTGCCTCCTCGCACAGCCAAAAGAGGAAAAACAGCAATTTAAAAAACAAATACAGCCAGAACTGACAGAAAATCAAACTGAGTAGAAGTTCAACAACGAAGGAGTTAAAGAAGACACATTCATCCAGTCCGGTAAGCAGGGCAGAGCCGGGAGGAGAGCGCGCGGCCAGACACGGGTTTGTGGAGCGGTACCTGCAACACTCCCCAGCAGGTGTGCTTGGACAAAACGTGGCCGGTGCACTCGGCGAAACCTGCAGCTGGCCCACCTGGACCCAGTGGGGCCAAGACTGGTGGACCAAGTGGTCCCTCATTTGTGTGCAGATAAACCAGGAGAAGAAGCTGGGGAGCAGAGTAGACTGTGCAACCCACCATCGAGGGGAAATAAAGCCTCAAACCACCGACTGAAAACACCTGTGGGGGTTGAGGCGGCAGCAGGAGGAACTCCCAGCCTCACAGGAGAGTTCTTTGGAGAGACCCACAGGGACTTGGAATTAGCAAGCCCGCCCACCCACCCCGGAGCCAGCACAGAAGGACCCAACTTGCTTGTGAGTAGTGAGGTTAAGTGCGGAGAGCGGAGCAAGCGCCACAGTTTGCTCAGCCCCCCCCTACCCCGCCCCGACAGGCAGGGTCACAACAGAATGACGCGGGTTACCCTGCCCTGGTGAACACTTAAGGCTCCGCCCCTTAAAGTAATAGGTGTGCTGAGAAAAAAAAAATGGCCCAAATGAAAGAACAGACCAAAGCTCCAGAAAAAAAAACAACAACTAAGTAACAAAGAGATAGCCAACCCATCAGATGCACAGTTCAAAACACTGGTAATCAGGAAGCTCACAGGATTGGTTGAAATTTGGTCGCAATTAGATGAACAAATGAAGGATACACTAAAGGAAATGAGGGGAAATGTGCAGGGAACCAATAGGGATGAGAAGGAAACTGGGATTCAAATCAACAGAGTGGACCAGAAGGAAGAAAAAAACATTCAACCAGAAAAGAATGAAGAAACAAGAATTCAAAAAAATGAAGAGAGGCGTAGGAACCTCCTGGACATCTTTAAACATCCCAACATCTGAGTCATAGAGGTGCCAGAAGGAGAAGAGGAAGACCAAGGGATTGAAAACTTATTTGAACAAGTAATGAAGGAGAACTTCACCAAGCTGGTGAAAGAAATAGACTTCCAGAAGTCCAGGAAGCTCTGAGAGTCCCAAAGAAGTTGCACCCAAAGAGGAACACACCAAGACACATCATAATTACATCACCTAAGATTAAAAATAAGGAGAGAATCTTAGAAGCAGCAAGAGAAAAGGAGACAGTTACCTACAAAGGAATTCCCATAAGACTGTCAGCTGATTTCTCAAAAGAGACTTTGCAGGCAAGAAGAGGCTGGAAAGAAGTTTACCAAGTCATGAAAGGCAAGAACCTACATCCAAGAATACTCTATCCAGCAAAACTTCCATTTAGAATGGAAGGGCAGATAAAGTGCTTCTCAGATAAGGTCAAGTTCAAGGAGTTTATCATCACCCAGCCTTTATTATATGAAATATTAAAGGGATTTATATAAGACATGGAGGGTTATCAACAGGGGAGTGGGAGGGGGAGAGAGGAAGAAAAAGTACAGAGAATAAGTAATATAAGCGGTAGGTAGAAAACAGACGGAGGAGGTTAAGAATAGTATAGGAAATGTAGAAGCCAAAGAACTTATGTGTATGACCCATGGACAAAAACTAAAGGGAGGGGGATGGGCGGAACAGAAGGGAATAAATTGGGGGAAGTGGGACAACTGTAATAGCATAATCAATAAAATATATTAAAAAATAATAAAAAATAAAGAATAAATCTTGTCCTCCCTCACTGCATGCCTGGAAAGAGGGGAGAAAGAAGGAAGAAGGGAAGGAAGAAAAGAGTAAGAGGAGAAAACTAGTGGAAAAGGAAAGGATGCAAGAAAAGAACTAAAAAGAAGAAAACAATTTAGAAAAAAGAGAAGCAACAGAGGGATGGATGAAGAAAGGAAGGGGTAAGAGAAAAGAAGGAAGAAAATTAATAGATTCATGAGGTATTTGCTCTATGCTTGCTACACAATGTGCTTCTTTGCTAAGGAAATTAAAAAGGGTGGGGAGACAGACAAGCTGCGGCAGGTGGAAATGCATTGCGAATCCTCTGGATTCATTTAGGCCGCGTTTTTCCCCATATGCACTGTCCAGGCGTGTCTCCTAGACAGGCATGTTCAGGAACACCGTATATACACACCCCTTAAGAGATTTGATATTGCTAACTTAAAGAGAGGGAACTAAAAGTTCAGTAGAAAGGATTTATTGGTAATGTTGTAAATAAAATGTGTTTCCTTTTGGTTGAACAATCTCAGCAGATTTGCCTCTTGCTCTGTCGTCAGGCAGGAGTTTCCAAAGGGAGTCTCTGGAGAGCATTATCGGAATGAATCAGCCATACATCTTTCCCCGGGCGCCATTAGCTTAGACTCAACCTCAATTTGGATTGGGAAAAGTTAAAACTTTTTTAAAATGTGGTCTTTTTGATAAGCCCCAAGAGGGCGAATATATCCATATATCCATATATATTTCAAACCAAATAGCGTACTTGCTCTGTCCCAGACGTCAGCATTTTCCATGTGCCCTCCGTGAGCGAAGAGCTCGCACAGTGCAGGTTGTGAAACTATTCTGTCCCATTTGTCCGCACTGCGGGGCTGCTCTGGCAGCCTGCACCTGGGATCAGCTGCCCAGGAAGGGCTCAGCCAGCCGCCCTCGGCGCAGCAGGTTTGCTCTGCGCAGATTGACTTGCACTGATGGGCTTTTTTTCTCTCTCTTTATGATGACTTTCCTGCACTTTAGAGTCTCCGTACTTGAAAACTTCACATTTTGTATAGAAATGAAGGATTTTGGAAGAGAAAAGGAGGGGAAAGGGCCAAAATAATCACAGTATATGCATTTACTGTGTTTATTTACATTTACTGTTATGTAAATAAACAATAAATTCACATAATTACAAAAACATCTTTCACACTCTTGATTGTACATCAGCCACATGAAATGTCTGTTTTCAAAAAGGGAAGTAATCATAGCTGGCATTTATTGAGCATTTATTACATGCTAGACACTGAGCTAAAGGCTTTTCCTACATCATTGCATTTAATCCTCAACAAACTGGGGATGTTATTATAATCCTCTCTTTACAGATGAAGAAATTCAGGCTTAGAAAGGTTAAGGAACTTGCTCAAGGATACAGAGCTAATAAATGGTAAATCCAGTACTTAAACCCAGATCTTCTAATCACCACAGTAAGCTGCCTTCAGAGCAACCATTAGATACACAAGGTATTTTAAAAGGTGTTAGATTCCCCTTTCCTATCCCAGGGAGGCAACACTTCCACAGGATTCTCAAACATCCTGGGCTATTCCATGGCAAGCCCTAACCTGTACGCTTCCATGTTGTAAGGCTTTCTCACAGGCACCTTATTTTATCCTCCTAACAAAACCATTGAGTAGTTGGAGAAGGTTCTGAACTCATTTGATACATAGGTAACTGAATTTTATTTGGTGATTATCTCAGCCAGATGCTACCACCTTTGCTAGTGCTCCAGAGAGCTTTGACATGCAGTAGGTGCTCAATAAACACTGGTGTAATTGGTGAAAGAGAACGAAGGAAGTGATTGCAGCCACGCCTTCCTTGGGAATCTTCTTGAGGTTGATGAAGAACAATTAAAGGAGTTGAGAAATAGAGAAGGATGTGAGCCTGCTACTAGCCAGGTGGAAGACAAGGGCTTTCTAAAACAAGACACTATGGTGGGAATGGAAGGGATTAAGTGAGTCTGTGAGCCAGTAATGTATTAGGAATGACAGGTTAACTATGAATAGGGAGGGAGGGGATACACTTAGGAAAACAACTGTCCGGGGTTTTGGTAAAAGAGAATAGGTGGATGGCTCCTTCCCTGTATGCTTTATATATTTTTGCAATCATCTCATGGTACCTAAATTGCTTATTTGTAAGTCCATTTTTTCCTATTTGACTACAACTTGAAGCGGGGGAGTTTAACTTATTGCCATATACCCTAATGCCAAGTGTCTGTGGTCAGGTAAGTGAGAATGAAAGAATAAATAAGACATGACTCACCCTCAGGTCAGATGAACCTCAATTCCTTCCTTTGCCATTTGTTCCTCAGGCCGCTTTCCCTGGACTAACATAGACTTTTGCAAGAATGCAATCCCTCCAGGTTAGATTCTGTTGGAAGGGAATCACTGTTATATGCAACACAAATCAGTAAAGGCCTGGAGGCATGAGGCCAAAATAAAATCAGCCTGTGGACAAATAGTAACCTTAACTTGAGTTGAGAATACAAGGCCATGGCCTGAAATGGTGCTGCTCTTCCCCAAGCCCCTGAGGCTGGGCACCTTCCAGAGCATCCTGGCTTTGCCACGAATGAATAAAGCAAGGTCTGGGAGAGAGCTGCAGACAAAGGACAATGAGAGGGGTGTAAAGATTTTTTTCTAACCTTTCTGTAAAGAAAATCGAACCAGCATCCTTTCATCGTGCTGAGCTGAACAAAGGCTATGTATATGTATGTATGCTTGTGCATACTCCTCAAAATAGCATAAAAATTAGCAAATTAGTTTTCCTTATTTCTTTTCCCTAATTTTCCCTAATGCTGTATATGTGGAATTCCACATATGTTTCATATATATGTACATATATCCCCTTAAATAAAAAAATAGGAAAAGTGTGAAATTTCTTTGAAGGTTTAAAGCTTGAAATTGTCATACTCAGGGTCTATATTTTTCACAGCCTTTATTTTTCACAAGGTAGCAAACTGCAGCTCAACAGAACCGAAAAATTGCTTCTGTTATATGGGGACTTCAATTTCCAATAACAGTGCAATGGGAAATAATCATTTTCCCCTGCCCATTGAATATATTTACTGAGCAAGGCAAGATACCAACCCGTGCTTGCAGCTACTTATTCAGGACCACGTCCAGGCAGACAGCGGGGCGACGCCACGGAGAAGATATAAATAGCCTAATAACTATTCTTTGTTCCCACTACCATCTCCTGCCCCTCACTCCTCCTTTTACTCAATTTTACTGCAAACTACATTTATTCACTTAATTCTTCTGTATCAATGCTCTTGACACAAAAAGCCAAAGTTTCTTTATAGGAATTGCCTGCTTTTTTTTTTTCCCCTGGCGAAAGCCCCTCACTCAGAAAGCAGGACCAATCTCTATTCTAGGGTTATACTACCTGCCCGCTGCCAAGCATGCTAATTTGAATATAGCAGAAACAACTTTTAATGTAAGAAAAAAGGGAAATCAATAATTGTAACATATTCAACATCAGCTATAATATTGTCACCGAGCAGGCACAGTTACTCAATAGTATTTAATATGACTGCCTGAGGGTCAACATAGAGACTGGATCAGATGGGCATGGGCCGAAATTCAACTCTCACAGTAACTTGACCTCCCAGAGTCTCAGTGTCAACTGTTTGTAAAACTGGATAAGAATGCTACCTTGTGTGTGGGGGGGAGAGGTATACCTGACACAATATTTGGCTCTTATTAAGTGTGCCGTCATTGGTAGCTAACATCAATGTTGTTGCTATTATTATTATCATCATTAAATGAGACTCTTCCATTCAGACAGGAGGAGCTGTTGTTGTCCACTGTTGGCACATCCTCTCCCCCCAGCAGGGCTGGGCTGCTCACAGTGGTGTCCTCCTACAGCCAGGACTCTCGCAGCCACCTAGGATGCTCAAAGCTCTTCTGAAAACGTGGAATTGAAAAGAAGACACAGTGTCTCTGTCCACAGACTCCAAGGACTACATCCTTCTTATGGAACATAACACAATTCCCTTTGCACACAGCTGAGTCACCTCTTCGTGGCAAAAGCTCACTCACAACAGGATCACAGAGTGAGGTCTCCTGTCCTCACTGTTGACCAACACCTGCTGCAGTTATGTACGAACTTACCTATCTTTCCAAGGACCTGCTTTCTCAGCTTGTATATGCAGGGTGTGGCATGCAGCTTTGCATGTGGTGGATACTCAGTGTACGTTGAATTGTTTGCTTCATTACATGTCTTGCCTAGGCTTCAAGAGAATCACTCTTCTAAATTAAGAAGCTAGGGAATAATTCAGAAAGAAAAGGTGTGAGGCTTGGGTAGGGAGTCCAATGGCATCTACTATAGCATTTTAGCCACAGTCTCCTAAAATACCTATCTTATTCCTTATTTTTCCCCATCTAGAGCTATGCTGGCCATCTGATTCTGTGCTATAACCAACAAGGCTTCTAAGATGGACACACTGAAGGCTATGCTGGCAATTTGTTTGTGCTGCCACCTGGTGGCGCTTGATTTATGGCCTCCCAATGTAAAGGGCCCAGATTCCCACCAGCGTGATAAAATGAGTCACAAAGAACGGAACACATTTGCAACATACTTTTGAATTAACATACGCTATTTCTTTAAAAATTAAAACACCTGAAAAGTAAAATTGGATGTGTATTACTTTATATTAATTTAATAATCACAATAAGCGCTTATCATTTAAGGTACATCTTAGATGGTACCAGAGGGACTTAGAATAAAGTTATGAAACCACCTGATGCAGAATTCTGGGGCCCTTCACTGTTAGTTCCTTCCTAGTAAACTTGGAAAAATATTACTTGCCTTGTCTACTGCCCAGGCTACTTGTATTCAGTGAAATAATGATGTGAGAGCCTGTATGAGCTATAACAAATTGATGCAACAAGGTGAGCCATTGATATTATTCCTACAGCCCTTCCTAGAGCCAGGCAGAAAGGGCCCCAGAGACACATTTCTTTAGATGGAAGAGTTTCCATGTTGATCAGCATGTTCCAAAGGGGCACACATGAAAACACATGCAGCTTCCATGACACTGGGCATGAACATGTTACAGAATGGGCACCATGCTCTCTCGGCTGTGGCAGCCACGAAAGGGGAGACTGATATTTATCCACAGGAAGTCAGAAGCATCACAGCATCCAAAGTAGGGAAGCAGTTTCCAGTTAGGACTTTAATTAGGAGGTTATTCTTCCCTCCAAAGGGAGTTTTGATTACACCACCCTTGGCCATAGCATGTTAAGAAGGCTGTACGTACCCCTGACTGAGGAGGCAGCAGCACAAAGCACCGTGTAGTTCTTTCTGCTTCAAAAAAAATGGAGTTTTTGCTTCTGCCTCACTGAATTACTCGTACCAGACTTGACTACCACCCTACCTCAAGTAACTGGAAATTTAAACAAAATGTGCGAAACAACATTAGGTGACCTGTAGCCTGGGGCTGCGATCCCTTGAGAAAAAAGAAACAAACCCTACCAGGTCCCTGGCCTTGCACCTGGAGGCACTTCGCAGGTGTGGATCAGGGAGAGAGAACCAGAACACAGTACAACCATCTCACTGAGGTGAGATCAGAGGTGGTGAATCGGGCCGAAGGGGCTGAACTCTGAGGGGCAGAGTACTGGAGAGGTGGGAGATGCACAGAGAAAGAGTTCCAGAACTCTGCATGAGGGTCCTCTTGCATCTGTTGCCTAATACTGAGCTGTGCATCTGTGAGGTAGCACTTCACAAGTCAGTCAAAGAACTGCTTCTATCAGGAGCTGTAAGGTGAATGATTCAAAAGTTCTTATGAGGTTGGAAGTGAAGAGCATGGTGGGGGGCAGGGAGAGGCATGAGAACCAAGCACGTGACACCCTGCAACAATAATCCATTGAGAAATCCAAATCCAAAGAGAAAAACATTAGACCAAAGAGACTATTCTCTTCATAAGATGCCTGTATTAAGCTAGAACTCTCTTGGATTTAATTTATAGTAGAGCAACGCATAGGGTCGGTGATTCTCAACAAATCTTTAGGTGGTTTGTAAGGTCTAAAGTTATAGAATCATTAGGTTAATGTTATAAATATAAACCTTATGAGACTATTCTAGCAGCAGCCAGAGTTACATGAAAAACCCAAGTCAGTGCAGAGTTGACACTTCACTGGTGTGCATTATTAGTTCATCTCTATCAGTTTCTCATATTAACAGGCTTCCCTTTTGAGCCCCTGGCTCTTCCCCAGGACGAGCCTAGACAACTAACCAACCTGGCTCTTCCCAGGACCTCTTAAATCTGCCTGGAGCCCAGATCCTAAATGATTAAGAAATAGCAAAGCAGCGGACTTCTAGGACTCCATACACCTGTTTTGATTACTTGCCACACATGCATCATTTTGCTATATATTTTCAGCATAATCTCTGGTACGCAGTAACCTTACCAGACCCTTCCTTACAATGTGCATTTTTCTCTGGATATCCTATACATTCAGGACACACAATACATTGCAAAAGTATTACTAAGCCAATGCCATATGCTGAAGAGATGGCACTTCTGAAGAGCCCAAGATCACAAACTAGCTTATGTCAGAGAAATGGCCTATCTTCTCAAAGATTGTATTAGAGGAAAAATAGCCAGACCTTAACTAGAGAGTCCTGTTTGGTCACAATGTTCCTTGTGAAAGAGATTAATAGCAAGAGACTAGAAAATCTGGTCAGTGTAGCTAGCCTGCTGCTCACTCCTAGAGGGAGCACCCAGTGTCTCCTGCAGGTATGGGTGCCCAGTCTCCTTTGGTAGCTGTCAGAACTGAGCCTGGCCCAGACTTCCTTCATTCGTTAAACATTTACTGAGCATGGATATGGTGCCAAAGCACAAGAAAAGAAAAGGGAGCTATGTATATTTCATTTGCCTTCTTTAATAACTGCAGCATCTCTTATGTGCCCTATAGCCTTTAAATAATCATCAAAAATTAGGCAAGCTATCAAGAAAGATAAATAAAGTCATTGAACAGCAATTGTCATGAAAACAAGAATGTAATCTGACTTAAAAAATGCAACTGCCAGAGGGGGTAGGTTTGAAAGTGGGAGGCAGGGTGGGAGGGAGGTGGGGGAGGTGTGGTGGGGGAAAATCAAGACAACTGTACTTGAACAACCATAAAAAAGATATTTGTTAAAAAACATACTTTATTAAAGAACTGAATTATTACTAGTGCTATAAATAAATAAATAAAGCAAACAACTGCATTCTAAACTCACAACATAGTTTCTGTCATATAGTAGCTGCTCAATAAATTTAAATTCCTTTCTACCTCCTCACTTTCTTTACTGTCATTCAGGCCAGTATGTCTGTCATCCATCCACCCATCTATCCATCCATCTATCCATATAGTCATTATTTACTGCTTCCAATAATCCTGGCACTATCCATATCATATCCTTCTCAATGAAAGTTCAATCATGGAAACCAAACCACTAAGAGGCACGTGTGTGTGTTATTTACTAAAGGATTTGTGACAGAAATCGGAGTTGGTAAGCAGCCCCTGTAAGGCTGTTGCTTTTAGGTCGAATGTTGAACTTTGGAGTTCCCAGGACATATACTGAGGAGGAGAGTGTAGATGGAAAGTGAAGGACAGCACAGACAAGCTGGAAGACACAAGCATGAGCTGGAGCCCATGATAATGAACTGGAACTTACCAGTTGTTGTTGCCTCTGCCCTTGATAATATGGGTGTCCTCCAGAAGCTTGGCTCCCTTCCTCATCACAGAGCTAAACATACAACCAGGATTAAAACCTGAGAACTGAAGGAGGTCCCAGGGGCAGGGGGAGCAGTTACAGACCTATCCGGTGAGGTAAGCAAGAAGATAAGCAATAAGATCTTTGAGCTAGAAAATGATTTAGATTATACTACTATTTCCCTTCTACCCTCCAAAGCTTACTCAAGAATCTCTCTTATACTTTATCCAGAAACACACAAAGAAGGAAATTCTGGGAAATGCAGTCTAGCCAAGTTGAAACTTTATGGAGACATCATAGCATTCTTCTTAATTTCATAGTCCTGGAAAGTTGGCATTATCTCC
>PVJI01031731.1:0-12885 GCA_004026765.1 Micronycteris hirsuta
TTTTCTGGTTGGATGTTTTTTTCTTTCTGCTGGTCCACTCTGTTGATTTGAGTCCCAGTTTCCTTCTTATCCCTATTGGTTCCCTGCAGATCTCTCCTCATTTGTTCAAGCAATTTCAATAATTTTTCGTCAAATTCTGTGAGCATCCTGATTACTAGGGTTTTAAACTGTGCATCTGATAGGTTGGCTGTCTCTTGGTCGGTTAGTTCTGGAGCTTTGATCTGTTCCTTTCTTTGGGCCATTTTTTTTCCCTCGGTGAGCCTGTTACTGTAAGGAGGGTGGAGCCTTGGGGTTCCCCTGGGCAGGGAAACTCCCGGTAGTTGTCCTGTGACGTAGCCTGTGGGGGCGGGACCTGAGAGCACAATGGTGCCTGCTCTGCTCTCCGCACCCACACCGCCTCCCGCAAGCAATTCGAGCCCCTCTGCGCTGGCTCCGGGGGTCGCTCCGGGGTTGGTGGACAGGCTGCACAGCTCCAATCCCCCGCGGGTCTCCCCAATGAACTCTCCTGTGAGGCTGGTAGTTCCTCCCACCGCGGACTTCACCCCAACAGGTGCTCTCAATCTGCGCAGATGGATTGCACCCTGCTTTCTCTCCCGGACCGTCTGCCTGCGAATGCGGACCTGCCCGGTCCACCAGTCTCAGCCCCGCTGGGTCCGGATGAGCCGCAGCCCCGTGGGAACCGCCCCTCCAACCGCGGTCCTGCCGTCTGCTCACCTGCTCGCCGCGGGGTCGCCGAGCACTCTCCCTCCGCCCTGCTCCTTCCAGCTCACCAGACTGGATGAATGTATCTTCTTTAATTCCTTGGTTGTCGGACTTCCTCTCAATTCGATTTTCTGTCAGATCTGGCTGTTTTTGGTTGGGTAAATTTCTGTTTTTTTCCTTGTTTGGTTGTGTGAGGAGGCACAGCGCATTCACCTATGCCGCCATCTTGCCGGAAGTCCCTTAATCTCATTCTTGATCCATTCATTGATTAATAGCATGCTATTCAATCTCCATGATTTGAGTGTTTTTGAGTTTTTTCCTTGAGGTTGGTTTCTAGTTTCAGTCCCTTATGGTCTGAGAAGATTCTTGATATGATTTCAATTTTTGTGAATTTGTTGAGGCTTGTTTTGTGTCCTGTCATGTGGTCTATCTTTGAAAATGTCCCATGTGCATTTGAAAAGAATGTGTATTTTGCTTCTTTGGGATGAAATGCTCTATATATATCAGTTAAGTCAATTTGAGCTAGGACATTGTTCAATGCCGCAATATCCTTGTTGATATTTTTTTGGAAGAACCATTCATTTTTGACAGTTGGGTATTAAAATCCCATAGTATAAGTGTGTTGCTGTCTATATCTTTCTTGACGTCCTCCAAAATTTTCCTTTTGTATTTGGGTACTCCTATGTTGGATGCATAAGTGTTATAATGTTTATGTCTTTTTGATGGATTCTTCCCTTGAGTATTATGAAGCGTCTTTCTGGATCTCTTTATGACCTTTGTTTTGAAGTTCATTTTGTCAAATATAAGTATTGCTACCCCAGCTTTTTTACGCTGTCCATTTGCATCCATTTGCATGGACTATTTTTTTTCCAACCCTCCCCTTTCAATCTGTGTAGGTCTTTTGTCCTGAGATGGGTCTCTTGTAGGCAGCATATGTGTAGGTCATGCTTTCTTATCCATTGAGCTACCCTATATCTTTTGATTGGAGCATTTAATCCATTTACATTTAAGGTTATTATTGATAGGTACTTACTCATTGCCAGTTTTTTGTACCTGTGTTCCCCTCTCTCTGTCTCTTTTCCTTCCTTTTCTTAAAGTAGTCCCTTTAGCATCTCTTGCAGAGCTGGTTTGGTGGAGGTATATTGTTTTAGACTTCTTTTGTCTGAGATGCTCCTTATTTGGCCTTCCGTTTTAATTGAGAGTCTTACTGGGTAGAATAATCTTGGTTGCAGGCCTTTGGTTTTCATTACTTGAAATATTTCTTGCCATTCCCTTCTGGCTTGTAATGTTTCTGTTGAGAAGTCAGTTTATCAGGGCTCCCTTGTATTTTACTTCTTGTTTCTCCGTTGCTGCCTTTAAGATTCTCTTTCTGTCTTTAAATTTTGCCATTTTAATTATGATGTGTCTTGCGATGAGCCTCTTTGGGTTCCTTTTGATTGGGACATCTCTGCTTCCTGGACTTGTGTGGCTTCTTCTCTCATCAAATTAGGGAAGTTTTCCATCATTACTTTTTCAAACAAGTTTTCTATCCCTTGCTCCTCCTGTTCTCCTTCTGGTATCCCTATTATATGGATATTATTCCTTTTCATGTTGCCCTGCATTTCCTATAACCCCTCTTCATTCTTTTTCAGTCTTTTTTCTTCTTCTTGCTGTTTTGGGGAGTTTTTTTTTTTTTTTTTTTTTTGTCCTCCAGCTCATTGATTCGATCCTCTGTTCATGAAGCATGGTTCTGATTCCTTCTACTGTGTTCTTTAATTCCGAAATTGTATTCTTCATTTCTTCTTGGCCCTCGTTGATTGTTTTTATGTCCTTTTTAATGCTGATATAGTTTGCAGTAAGTTCCTCATAATTTCCCTGTAGTTTTTGTTAGTTCACACTGAGCTCATTGAGCTTCCTGATAACCATTGTTTTTAACTCAATATCTGATAGTTGACTTGCTTCCATTTCATTTAGCATTCTTTCTGAGGCTTCCTCCTTTCCTTTAGGTTGGGAGTTGTTTCTTTGTCTTCCCATTGTTTGTGGGACTCTTCTTGTTTGCTTCTGTTTCTTAAATTGATCTGTTTTGACTTTCCGACTTTGTGGTGTGAACTTCTATGGTGGGAGACCTGTGAGATTCAGTGGTGCAGTCTCCTTGATCTCCTGAACTTGATGTTCTTGGGATGTCCTTTATGCCTTTTATGCTAGTTTTCTGGATGTACTTTGGTTTTGATTGTTGTTGGGTTGTTCTGTCCTGGGTCCTTCCCTGTTGCTGGTTGACTGAGAGTCACTTCACCCACCAAGTCTTGTGTGCTGTTGTGTAGGCGCTGCCTGAACAAAACCACAGAGTTCAAGAAACAAACCCACACCCACAAATACAATTCCCCCCACAATCCCACTATCAATAGCAAATGAACCAGTATTAATAAGAGTGTAATGAGATTAAGACTATTATAAGAAAAGAGTGGATATGAGATGACCTACTGAAAGAAAAGTGATTTTGAGAGGGTAGAGGGAGAAGCACTGATAAGAACTGGGAGTTGGAGCAGTGGAAGGAGAGAAGGTAATGTTTACCTCATGAATAAAGAGAAGGAATGAAGAGTGTGGAATAGAGTATGAGAAGGGAAATGTATAATATTAGGTTTAAACAGAAATTAAAATAGTATAAAATAAAATAAAGTGAGAGAGAGAAAGAAAAGGAAGGACAAATATTACATAATTAATAAAAATATAGAAGCCAAATTGGAGAGAAAGATCCACTGGAGTACTATCAACAACAAATGAGCTAAAATTAATATAGGTGGTATGAGAATAAGAGGGAAAAAGAAACAAAGAAAAGTCTAAGAGATGTTTAGAGGGATGGGAAGTGATTTTGTAATGATAGAGGGAGCGGGAATACTAAGAGTGAGGAACAAAAACTAGACTAAGAAAGGGAAAAATTAAAATTTGGAATGTAAAGGAAAAAATGGAGAATAAAGAAAAATGAGGCAGGATGAAAGAGAAATAGAAACATAAAAAAGAAAAAAAACAGGCTAAGAAGGCATAATTAAAATTTGAGTCAAGAAAAAAAAAGAGTAGGAGAGGGGTCCAGTAAAATTTGTTACCTGAAATACAGAATTAGTGAAGCTCTAGAGATAACCTTGAAAAACAATCAACAATAACTACTCTACCCACAACCAACTACCAAATTTGTAACAGGTGTAAAGAGAACACGGGTATTTTAATAGCTGGGCAAAAGGATGTGAAATGACCTTTGACAAGAGAATTTGTTTTGAGTATCTGGATAGGGAAGAAATAGAAAGAGTGTGGAATGGAAACAAGTTGTAGCTAGAGAGAAAGCCAAATCTGAAATGAGAATATTGCAAAGGAAGAGGAAGGTAAGATGGGCTAAGAGAAGGGATGGGCAAAATATGTGAATTGAAATATAGTATAGTATAAAATCTAATGGCTTATTATATACAAACTCACTGGACGAGAAATGAATGTTACAAAGCTATGCAGGAAAGAAAATATCACCAATCATGAAGAAGACCACAGTGGCATTCATATCGGTAGCTTCTTGTATTTACTGCTGTTTTTTTCTTTCTGATCTACCTCTGGTGATGTCCGAGGTTAACCCCGTCTGACCTTAGGCAGTCTGTTCCATACTTCCAGTGATCTGCTGTCACTGGCTGTCTCCTTCCTGTGTTACTATGGTCCCTCTGCACTCAGCAGTCAGGTTTAAGCACTGCAGGACCGGGCTGAATCCCTCGGGGGGGTGGGGGGGGGAGGCTATTGTTTCCCCTCAGGCTGCGGCTGCTCGGAGGGGAGTGGTCCGCCTGAGCAGGATGATCACTGCTGTATGGGAGTTGGCTCTGCACGGGATCCCAGTGGCTACTTTCTCAGTTCTCTCCCCAAAGCCTCCATCCCCAGTCTCCCTTCAAGTCTCTGTAGTTCACTCTGCCCCATCTTTGCTAGGGATCTACTGTCTCTGGCCGTCTCCTTCAGTTGTTTATCTGGTCCCTAGGACTCAGCAGTCAGGCTTAAGCACCAAAGGGCCAGGGCAGAGACCCTCCTGGGGTCGGGGCTATTATTTCCCTTCAGGCTACTGCCACTCAGAGGGGAGCAGCCTCTATGAGCACAAAGGCTGCTGCCCTCTGGGGCATGACTCAGCTCCAGGATCCCAGAAGCTACTTTCTCAGTACTCTCCCCAAGGCTTCTGCCCCCAGTCTCTCCTTCAGCCCCCTCCGCCCCTGCCTTTGCTGGAACCCTGGGTAAGTGACAGTAAATGAAAATTTGTGTGTTGGCCCTTTAAATGGCCCTTGCATCTCCAACTGTCTGTCTGTGGCAGAGAGCAACCCTGTTGCTTTTTCCACTGGTTGTTATCTGTGTACTTTTGGGCTCTCATGTTCTAGGCTGGGGATCCTAGCTTAGGGTTCAGACCCCAATTTTTTTCTGGGGATCCAACCTGCCACTTAATTATCCTGCTGGCGCTGCTGCCTGTGGGCGCCCAGCCAGCCCTCTCGAGTCTCCACTGCACTCCTTACCAGACCGGTTGTGCCAAAGCTGGTTCTGTACATCCGAAGTTATATGCTTCTCTCTGGCTGTTGCTCAGTTGTTTGTTCAGGTGGTTTCTCCACAATTGAGTTGTAATTCCAGATTGGTCCTGGGAGGAAGTCAGTGTGACTTTCATTCACGCCTCCGCCATCTTCCTTCCTCTCCCCTATTTAAATTTTTAAAAACTCATTTATTCTCAATATGTCAAATAGCTGATCCCTGGATGTGAGGAGAAGCAGCAGAGTGTGTGATTGAGAGCATGCACCTGGAGCTGCTGTGCCACTTACCAGCTGTGTGGCCTCGGGCAAATCACCTGACCTATCTGGGCCTCAGTTGCCTCACTTATGTAACTTCTATATGAGTACTTATTACATTGAATAAAACAACAGTATGGTATTTTTGGCTAATTATTTGATCAGTAAAGCACTTGTACAACAAAACTTAATTCATTCAGCAATCATTACCTTATTTGGGGTTAAAAGAGGAACAAAGGCACAGCAAGGTGGAAGACAGAATAAAACACATCTTCTGTCAAGCCGTGTATCTCCATCCTCACTGCCACAACCTTGGTTCAAGCCACCTTCATCCTCACCTGACCCTGTCACAAAATAAAACACAACCAGACTCTGGTAAGCCCTGCTCCTGGGGCTTCTCATACTTACAAAAGAAGCCAGACTCTATAATTCACTGGAGGCTGCAGATCCAGTCCCCAGTGCCACTTAATTCATCTCACAGATCTCTTCTTTCTCCAAGGCATCAGCAACACTAATCTTTTCTAAAACTTATATTTTATTGATTATGCTACTACAGTTGTCCTGATTTTTACCCCTTTGTCCCCCTCTACTCAGCAACCACTACTCCCTCAGGCAATCCCGGAACCATTGTTCATGTCCATGGGTCATGTGCATTAGTTCTTTGGCTACTCTGTTTCCTATATTGTACTTACATCCCCATGGCTATTCTGTGCTTACCTACCTAGTTGTACTTCTTAATCCCCTCACCTCTTCACCCATTCTTTCCCCAGTTCCCATCTGACAAAATTCTGGTAACTAACTTCTTTTCTCTTGCTTTTAAGAGTCTCTCTTTATCTTTAACCTTCACCTTTTAGTAATGATATGTCTTGGAGTGGCTCTTTGCATCCACTATAATTGGAACTCTCTGAACTTCCTGGACTTGCATATCTATTTCCTTCACTGGTTAGGGAAGTTTTCTTTCACTATTTTTTGAGATAGATTTTCAATTTCTTGCCCTTTCTCTTATCCTTCTCACACCCCTATGAGGCTAATGTTGGGTCTCTTAAAGTTGTCCCAGAGGCTCCTTATACTATCCTTATTTGTTTTGGATTCTTTTTTCTTTTTATTGTTCTGATGGTTGTTTTTTGCTTCCTTATGTTCCAAATCATTGATTTGATTCTCAGCTTCATCCATTCTACCGTTGTTTTCCTGTAATTTGTTTTTTTATTTCAATTAGTGTATCCTTCATTTCTGACTGGGTCTTTTTTATGCTGCTGAGGTCCTCACTAAGTCTCTTGAGCATCCTTATAAGTTGTTTTGAATTCTGCGTCTGATAGATTGCTTATCTCCATTTCATTTAGTTCTTTTGGGGCCATGTTTCTTTCTCTCCTCATTTTGACAGCCTCCCTGTGTTTGTTTCTATGTACTAGGTAGAGCTGCTTTTTTTTTTTTTCTAAAGATTTTATTTATTTATTTTAGAGAGAGGGGAAGGGAGGGAGACAGAGAGGGAGAGAAACAGCAATGTATGGTTGCCTCTCACATGGCCCTCACTGGGGACCCGGCCTGCAACCCAGGCATGTACCCTAACAGGGAATCGAACCAGGACCCTCTGGTTCCCAGCCCGCACTCAATCCACTCAGCTACACCAGCCAGGGCTCTAGGTAGAGCTGCTTTGACTCCATGTCTTGGTAATATGGCCTAACGTAGTAGATGTTCTGTAGCATCCAGTGGCACAGTCTCCCCTATCACCCAACTGGGTACTCGAGGTGCACCTTTTATGTGCGTTGAGTACTTCTTCCTTTTGTAGTTGAGCCTTGGTTGCTGTTGGCAGATCAATGGGAGGAATTTACCCAGGCCAGGCAGCTGCAAGGCATGGCTGTGACCACTGACCACCAACCTCTGTCCTCTGTGAAGGATCAGCTGTGCAGGTGTAGGGTAGTGGTGCTCTGCTGTGGTCTATAGCTATCTCCTGGGTGCATTGGCCCTGGGATTTCCTGGGTAGTGCAGGACAAGGTCTGCCACCACCTGTGTTTCAGCTGGAACACACTGTCTGAGCTATAAAGTAATCTGAGATGGCAGCTACTTGTGCTGGGCTTGGAGATTCCTAGATGAAGCCAAGCTGTGGGTCTAATCTGGTCGCCACCAGAGCTCAGTAAAGCCAACTGTTTCTTGTTTGATAGGATTTAGGAGCCAAGAAGAGCCATTCTTATGGAAAAGCAGTTTGGGTGGGCCCATAAATTGGGTTGGGTAGAGCTTCTGTGGCTCTCCTAGGTGGATCGCACATTGTTAGCCAGATTGATGGAGGCTCAGATATGGCAACAATTTCCTGGCTTTCTGGTGGGGAAGGCTCAGCAAAGGGACAATTGCCTCTGCTCACCCCAATACCAGACACTTCAGTTCCTCCCTTTATGCCACTGGTGCTTTCAAGCTGCTATTCTGATGCTGAAGCTCAGAGGGAGTGAGTCTGATTGGTGAGTCTATTTTTGGGTTCCCCAAGAGGACCTGCTTAGAGCTCCAGCAGCCTCCTTCACTGACTCAATCTCCACTGGTTTTCACAGCCAGAAGTTGTGAGGACTTATATTACTAGCACTGGAGTCCTGGGCTAGGGGGCCTGGTGTTGGTCTGGGACACCTCCTTCCCAAAGTGTCCCTCCCAAATTTTTATCCACGTGGATGTGGGGCCAGCCTTTTCCATGTCCTAGCCCTTCCTACCAGTCTGGATGGATGTGGTTTCTTCAATTCCATAGTTGTCAGACTTCCATTCAACTCGATTTCTGGTGTTCTTGAGTCATGGTTGTTCTATATTTTAGTTGTAATTTTGATGTGGTTGTGTGAAGAGGCAAGCTGTGTCTGCCTGCATCACCATTTTGACTGCTCTCAACAACAATAATCTTTTAGTCTCTTTTTCTTTTAAGATTTTATTTATTTATTTTTAGACAGAAGGGAAGGGAGGAAGAGAGGGAGAGAAACATCCATGTGTGGTTGCCCCTCACATGGCCCCCACCAGGGACCTGGCACGCAACCCAGGCATGTGCCCCAACTGAGAATCAAACGGCGTGCGACCCTTTAGTTCACAGCCCGTGCTCAATCCACCAAGCTATGCCAGCCAGGGCAATCTTTTAGCCTCTTAATATGTTAATCTCTTTCCCACCCCAGGGCCTTTGCACATGCTATTACCTCTGCCTATAACATTCCACCCAATGCTTTGTATGGCTTTCTCCTTCTCTTCCTTTAGTCCCAGGTTAAATATCATCCCCAGTGATAGATGGGGGTTTGTCTGCTTGGCACTCACTCCTATTTCTATTGGTAATTGCATCTCAAATCTCCTTTGTGGACATATCCCTTCCAGACTCTTTATGGGGCTTGCATGACATAAGCCACACCAGATCCAACTAATATAAAAATATGGAAGCCTTTCCTCTAGTTTCTCCAGACAAGATTCCTCTGGACATCCTGATGATGAGTCAGGGATTGCTACATGGGAGGAAGATTTAGGAATAAAAGTGATCTGTGCCCAGAACTTTTACCAAAATTATTAGCTAATAGCTTCCCACTTTGCCCCCTGTGTTGCAACCATTCAAGGCCTGACAGGTTCATGAGATTCGGGCAGATGGAAGAATATTCACAGAGCTTTGGGATGTCTGACATGCCTTTATTCAAGGGTGGGCGATCCATGCACACTGCAAGTCACACTGCATGTCACAGGCCCCCTGCATGGCACCCAACGGGGAGCTCTTACCCCCTTAGATGTTAGAAAGAAACAAAGCAGGCAGCGAGCCAAAACAGGTTGTATAAGTTAGATTCCGTGCATGTGAGCCCACTCAAGGCTACGGGAATACTTATTGGGACCAGTCTCAAGGCTATGAGAACACTACTTATCTTAGTTCCCCAGACATCTGGGTGAGGAAGCCAGGTTGCCTCCATTTACCCTATACCCCTACTTTCATATTATTGGTCCTGAGTCTGCTGACGTCTGCAGAGTGGAAAATGAGTCCCTTTTTATTAAACACCCTTCTGTTGGTGCCTGTGAGGCAGCCACCTTCATTCTGCCAGGTCAGTTCTCTCGCCATTCAGTTTGCTGAGATTTCTCACCCCTTTGTCTTAGTGGGTTAACATCTTTACAAACTTATCCCTCTCTTGCCATTTCTTATGGAGTTTGGGGCAGGAGAAATGAATACACAGGGGAATCACCAAATCCAACTTCAAGCGGGTCCCTAAAAATCTTGTTCTCTCCACTCAGGAGATGACTGCAAACCCTTTCTGCAGTCCTCAGACCACCAAAATCACCATATGTCCTGCAATCATACAGAGAAAAGACAAACCCCCTTCATTTCCTTCCACTTTCTATCACTGCAAGGTTACCCGACTACATACACATCCTTTCTGTCTCCCCATCTCCTCGGATGAGTTGCCCCTCCTGTCCAGGCCTCAGGCTCAGGTCCAGTTCCCTCCTTGTCAGGATCTTGCTCTGTGACAGACACTTGTCTCTGTAGGAAAACCGTTCCACGCATGAAGGAAATGTAGCCCAGTCCCTCTCTTAGAAAAACACGAGAGGAGTACAAGTTGGCAAGCAGGTCCCGTGTGCTTGGACAGGTATTCCGGGGTGAATCAGGATTGCCTTTTTCCCTGGAGATAAAACTTGCTATATGGAGCCCCCTCACCTTGGATCAAAAGAACAAACACTGATGCATATCTGGCTTCCAAAGACCGGGTGCTAATCCTTTCAAGTTCCGCCAACCCCTCTTGTCTTTGCATTTTGTAAATAACCCTTTCGAAGTACCTTCCTTGATTGTCTATCGCCTAATACGAACCTATGCATAGTAAATGAAGACTACTCTAATGTACTGTACCCAGGAAAGACAATAAAAGCCGGTTAAGGCAGCGCTCAGGGCCTTTCTCTGTGATCAGAGGGGAGTTGCGTAGCCCTGGCTCTTCTACTCCCACTGATCTCGTGTGAAATCATTTACACACCAGCCACAGCATACGGATTCTGTGGGACGGAATCCGAGACATGTCTCTTTAGCATTTGATATTAACCAGATATCATAAGCATCTGAATTTAAGGCGACCAGCCACTCCAGTGTACTTGGAAGTGAGGGGGTTTCTTGGGCTCCGGGGACATTCAGTATGAAAACCATAATGAATGTATCACCCTATTTTTTCTCTCGTATTTTGGCCTCAACTGCACTGTCTCTTCATCTCCTTTCCTAAATCTTTCCCATTTTTCACACCTGAGCTTCTTGAAACAGGTGTTCATAATCTGGTTAGGTTGCTCACCTGCCAGTCCTTTCAATTTTAAAAAAAGGTCACGTGACTGAAGGAGTGGCTTCAGGGATCTGCCTTCCACCCGTGCTGTGGGCTGCCCTGGTTTCTGCGGTGCTGCTGGTGAGTGCTTTTCATTCCTTGCACTGCAGGCTGACTTCAGCTTCACCGTTTCTCTGACAGTGTTCTCAACAGGCTCAGTGGCACTTCCACAGGCACACCATCCACTGTCGTTCCCCTGGGTGTTCAGTCAGTGATGCGCAACACAGTGAGCCTTGGCTTCTGTGCCCTCACACTGTCTTGGTGCCCATTGACTTGTGTAGTTTTCTTGAAGGTTCTATCATCTAATTATAGAATTTCTAGCCTCTTTTCTTATTTTCCACATTATCCTGGGGAGCTCATCCACCCACCACCAGGCTCTACTTGCCTTTGATATGCTGATGAATCCAAATTTATGTCCAGTTCAAATCTCTCTCCTATGGACAAAACTGCTATACTCAAATGCCTACTGCATATATCCATTTGTATGTCTCCAAGGCAGCTCATACTTAATGTGCTCATCATCACTCCAACTTTAACCTGCCGTAGTTTCTGAGTACCCATCTCAGACAGTGGGACCATGGTCTACCTAGCTGCCCAAGCCACTGAATATCTGCCTCTCTCATCTTGACTCTTCCCCCACTTCACTGGTGTGTGAGAGTTATTAGTTGGCAGCCAGGGAAACCAAATCTCGTTAACTGACTGACAGAGTATAGGCCATATGCAAGTGGCTTCACTATAATGTAAGTTGGGAAGTGAGTATCCGGCATTTTGGTTTTGGGAGTGGGAGCAGTGGTTCTGAATCACAAAATGGTAGATTGCCCAAATAGGAATAAGGTTCAGATGCCAGGCAGTCAAGATGAGTGGACACTTATCTGCATTCCACCCCCTTAACTGCTCAAGAGATATTCACATATTGGAAGATGGCAGCGTAGGTGGTTGCACTCGCTGCCCGCACATCCAGAGTGTCTAAACAACGAACGCAGTAGCGAAAAATTAAACAACCAGAATGGACAGAATCGAACTGAAGGGAAGTCCGACACCCAGGAGGTAGGAGAAGACGAACATCCAGGCCGGTAAGCGGGGCAGAACCAGGTGGAGGAACGGAGTGAGCAGCAGCTCTCACAGAGGGGCTCACACTGCCAGTGCCTGAACAGGGGGTGGCCCCGAACAACAGGTGAATCCCGCAAGCCGGCGACACTGCTGGAGAGAGGCCAGGGCTGAGCCAACAGAACCCAGTCTGGCAGAAAAGGCGGTGGGGAACTGGGGAGTGGAGGAGTGACGGGAGCCCGCGGTGATCGGAGGCCGCCATTGCTTCCTCACAGGCCCCGCCCCCAGAGGCAACGTCATCCAAAAAGCGACTCAGGTTGCAGGCACCTGCCAGCTGACAAGTGCACCGAGATAAAAAGAATGAAAATGGCCAAAATGAAAGATCAGAACAAATTACAACTAACGGATGACACATAGTCAACCTATCAGATGCGCAATTTAAAATGCTTGTAATCAAATTGTTAACAAAACTGGAAAATAGGTGGATGCAAATAGTTGAACAGATGAAGAATACGATAAGGATAATGGAGGAAGATTTACAGGGAACCAACAGGAAAAAAAAGGAGGTTGGATCTCAAACCAATGGGATGGACCAGAAGGAAAAAACAAGAATTCAAAAAAATGAGGAGGGTCTCAGGAACCTCAGAGATATTTGTAAACAACCCAATATCCGGATCATAGGGGTGCCAGAAGGACAAGAGGAAGACCAAGAAATTGAACGTATTTTTGAACAGATAATGAAAACTTCCCAGATCTGGCAAAGGAAATAGGCTTCCTGGAAATCCAAGAAGCTCAGAAAACCCCAAAGAAGCGGGACCCAAAGAGGAACACACCAAGGCACATCATAATTACATTACCCAAGGTCAAGAATAAGGAAAGAATCTTACATGCAGCAAGAGAAAAAGAGACAGTTACCTACAAAGGAATCCCCATAAGACTGTCAGTGGATTTCTCAAAGGAGACCTTCCAAGCAAGAAGGGGCTGGAGAGAGATATTTCAAATCATGAAGAGCAAGGGACTACAACCAAGAATAATCTATCCAGCAAAACTTTCATTTAGAATGGAAGGGCAGATAAAGTGCTTCTCAG
>PVJI01031732.1:0-12886 GCA_004026765.1 Micronycteris hirsuta
AAATAAAAGGAAGAGAAAACTAGGAATACCAAATGAAGGGAAGGTAGAAGGAGTTAAAAAAATATAGAGGTACAGATAGGAAGGAGGGTGGGGAAAAACAACCAAAGAAACAAAGAGAAAACGAGAGAAAAAAAAAAAAAAAGACTTTTGTCGGCTGGCTTCAACCGCGCCAGGCTGGGAAGGTATCAGACTTCTCCTGCTGTCTTCCTGGGCTGCACTCTCAGCTGAAGTCCCCCTCCAGCCTAGTTGCCGGGAGTTTGCAGCACCTCCTCTGGGGCGCCTGACTTCTACCCTGCTTCAGAGTCTATGAGGTCTGTGTCTCCTGTCAGTGGGTTTCAATGTAGCTCCTCTGTTTCTCCCCTACGGAGGGACTCAGCACCGCAGGTCTGGGTTGTGTCTCAGGCCCTCCAGGTGTGAGCTCCGCGCCCTGCATTCGCCAATCGCTTCTGTCTCTGGAATCGGGGCTTGCAAGGCGCAGGCCTGGGCGCCTGGTCGGGCACTTATGCCAACCGCCCCGATTAGCTCCACCAGGTGCGCGCCCAATCCAGGAGCTCTGGGGTTGGGTTCGCCTCTCAATTCAGACTCCAATTCCTCCCGCTGGGATCCCCAGCCTCTGCAAATCAGTCCCCAGGTATGCACCGACCTCCGGACTGCTGGAGACCAAGGCTCTTCCAACAGACGCGCCCGTCTGCTTTGGCAACTCACACACCCCAATCCAGCTCCCTCCCACGGAATCTGGAGCAAACCAGGAAGCTGCTGCAACTGGATCCGCAGACCTCACAGCTCCCCGTGAGGCCCGATGGACCCTTCTCTTCGAAGCAGTCTCCCTACCGGCTGATCTTTCAGTTTTATGCGCAGTCCTGGTTTCCAACCTTCCACCACGCCTGAATACAGCTGGGTGATCACTCTGCTCCTCAGAAAATCGGCCAGATATCTTGCCAGTGGGCCGGAGGAAAGCGATCACGCTTCTTCCTTCTCCGCCGCCATCTTTCGCCCCAGTATTTATAGATAAGAAAATATAACTCTTACATATTCTGTCTACAAAGACCCAACTCAGAAAAAAATTACACAGGGTCTAAAAGATTGGGAAAAATATTCCATTCAAATAGAAACACTAAAAAAACTTGGGCCAACAGCAACACTTGTCCTCTACATTTTTTTACCTCCAAACTTCATATAAGCTTGGATTCAGTTGGCTGTTCACTTTGTTCCTCAGAAGATCAGCTAGGTGTTCCAGCTGGGCACAGGGAGAACTGGGCTCCACCCCAACCTACATTGCCGCTATTTTTCTGTAATCTACTTTTCCTTATTTTATTTCTTTGTTTAATTCCATTGTTTGACTGGTTTTCCTTATTCTCTCTTTATTGTATTTTAATTTTCCTTCTTTCACTTCAGTCATGTTCCAATAACTCACAACTCTTGATTGGGTACTTTCTACTATGGTTATCCAAATCATGTATTTCTTGCCATATTACTGTTGTTCCAGTACTATTGTAAATAATTGTTGTTGCATACAATTGTACATACTACACAGCAACCCTCCCTAATCTTAGCCCACTTCACTTCAATCCTGAGCATTATTACTATTGTGGTTAACTCTATTCTCTCTCATACTATACTTGTGTTCTTTCCTTTACTCTCACTATATATCATCATCTAACATTGCACAAGGTCTCTGTTTTCTGGATACAGATCACAATCCTCTTCCCCTCTAGCAAGAGTCTTATCTCTCTTTCACCTTTTATAAAAAGTGGTTAGTTGGGTGAACTATCACAGTTAACACTATACTTATCCAAAGAATCTCCTATGTCTTCCCTACTTGCTGGTACTTTAAATCCCATAAAATACTCTCCTACTGTCTTCATCCAGTTTGCTTACCCCCTGCCACTGATCACACACAAAATTAGGTGGGAGCTGTGAACATCAGTATACCTGCTGGAGGAGAAAAGCCACCAACAAAAGAACCACCAAAAGGTAAAAACCCAAGCACAAGAAAGCCCACACAAACAGAAGAAAGAGTCAAATGAGAGTACCCAGACAAGGAGATCAAAGAGTCCATGCCACTGAACCTCATAGAATTCCTACCATAGAAGTTCACCCTACAAAGACAGCTAGCAAAGCAAAACATAAGGAAGTGCAGAAACAAACAAAAAGAGTCACCTAAAATGGGGAGACAAAACAAGAACATGCAATCAAAAGGAATGGAAGACTCCCCACTAAAAGACCTAAATGAAATGGAGATAACCAAACTATCAGATATAGAATTCAAAATAATGGTTATAAAGATGCTCAAGGAACTCACAGACAAGTACAAGTAACTGAGTGAGAACTACAACAGTAAGAAAAAGGAAATAGAAACTATAAACAAAAACCAGGAATAAATGAACAATAAAATCACAGGAAAAAAAAAAAAACACCAAAAGGAATTATAAGCAGGCTGGATGAAGCAGAGTAGTGAATAAGTGACCTGGAGGACAAGGTAGAAAAAAAAACCCCACCCAGATAGAGCAAGAAAAGGAAAAGAGACTCAGAAAGAATGAAGAGGTTGTAAGGGAGCTGCAAGACAACATGAAACGTAATAATATCTGTACAATAAGGATACCGGAAGGAGAAGAAGAAGAGCAAGGGATAGAAAGCCTCTTTGAAAAAGTGATGATGGAAAACATCCCTAATTTGATGAGAGAAAAAGTCACACAAATCCAGGAAAGACAGAGTCCCAATCATGAGGAACCCAAAGAGGCCTATACAAGATACATCATAATTAAAATGGTGAAATTCCAAGACAAAGAGAGAATCTTAAAGAAGCAAGTTAGAAAAAGGAAGGAACATGAAAGGGAGCCCTGAAATGTCTAGGAGCTGATGTCTCAATGGAAACACTCCAAGCCAGAAGAGAATGGCAAGAAATATTCCAAGTAATGAAAATCAGAGGCCTGCAACCAAGATTACTTTATCCAGCAAGGCTATCAATTAAAATGGAAGGCCAAATAAGGAGCTTCCCAGACAAAAGAAGTATAAAAGAATACACCTCCACCAAACGAGCTCTGCAAGAGACGCTAAAGGGACTGCTTTAAGAACAGGAAGAAAAACAATGAGAGAGAGAGAGAGAGAGGAACACAAGTACGAAAAACTGTAATGAATAAGTACCTATCAATAATAACCTTAAATGTAAATGGATTAAATGTTCCAGTCAAAAGACATAAAATGGCTGAAGAGATAACAAAGCATGACCCACACATATGCTGCCTACAAGAGACCCACCTCAGGACAAAAGACCTACACAGATTAAAAGTGAAGGCTGGAAACAAATATTCCAAGCAAACGGAGAAGAAAAAAAGCTGGGGTAACAATACTCATATCAGACAAAATAGACTTCAAAAAAAGGGCCATAAAAAGAGACCAGATGGTCACTTCATAATACTTATGGGAATAATCTATCAAGGAGACATAAACATTGTAAATACATATGCATCCAACATAGGAGCACCCAAATACATAAAGAAAATCTTGGAGGGCTTCAAGAAAGATATTGACAACAACACAATTATAGTAGGGGATTTCAACACCCCACTGTCAAAAACGGACAAAGCTTCCAAACAAAATATCAACAAAGATATTACAGTATTGAACAATGTACTAGATCAAATGAAATATATATATATATATATATATATATATATATATATAGAGAGAGAGAGAGAGAGAGAGAGAGAGAGAGAGATGAGTCATTCATCTCAAAGGACCAAAATGCATATTCTTTTCAAATGCACATGGAACATTTTCCAAGATAGACCACATGATAGGACACAAAACAAGCTTCAACAAATTCAGAAAATTGAAATCATATCAAATATTTTCTCTGACCACAAGGGACTGACTAGAAACCAACTTCAAAGAAAAAACTCAAAAACACTCAAATTCATGGAGATTGAATAGCATACTATTAAACAATGAATGAGCAAGAATGAGGTCAGGGAGGAAATCAAAAAGTTTCTGGAAACAAATGAAAATGAATACACAACAACCCAAAACTTACGGGAAACAGCGAGGGCAGTCCTGAGAGGGAAGTTCATAGTGATACTTGCCTACCTAAAAAAAAAAAAAAAAAAAAAAAAAAAAAAAAAAAAAAAAAAAAAAAAAAAAAAAAAAAAAAAAAAAAAAAAAAAAAAAAAAAAAAAAAAAAAAAAAAAAAAAAAAAAAAAAAAAAAAAAAAAAAAAAAAAGAAAGAAAGAAAAAAAGAAAAAGAAATATTTCAAATAAACAACCTAACACTACACCTACAAGAACTCGATGAACAACAACAAAGGTAGCCCAGAGCAAGTAGAAGGAAGGAAATAGCCAAGATTACAGCAGAATTAAATGACATAGGGACTAAAAGCACAATTCTAAGGGTCAGTAAATCCAAGAGTTGGTTCTTTGAAAAGATAAACAAGTTGATAAACAAGTTAACAAGCCTTTAAACAGACTCATCAAGAAAGAAAGAGGACCCAAATAAACACAATCAAAAGTGAAAGAGGAGAGATTGCACCTGATCCTACAGAAATACAAAGGATTGTAAGAAATTACTATGAAGAACTATATGCCAAGAAATTTGATAATGAAGATGAAATGGACAAATTTCTAGAAAAATATATTCTTCCTAAACTGAATCAAGAAGAAGAAGAAAACCTCAACCAACCAACAACAGCTGATTAAATTGAAACAGTAACCAAGAAAGTCCTGGCACACAAAAGCCTTGGACCAGACAGTTCTACAGGAGAATTTTACAAAACATTTCAGGAAAAGCTAAGCCCTATCCTTCATAGACTATTTCAAAAAATCCAAGAAGACAGGATTCTCCCAGTCTCTTTTTGTGAAGCCAGCATCATCTTATCCTGAAACTATATAAAGACAAAAGAATGAAAGCAAATTTTAGGAATATATCAGTGATAAACACAGGTGCTAAAATCCTCAACAAATTATTGGCAAACTTCATCCAGCAATACATTAAAAAGATCATACAATGTGATCAAGTGTGAACCATCCCAAGGACGCAAGGATGGTACAATATTTGCAATTAAAAAAAAGTAGTACATAACATAAACAAAAGGAAAGACAAAAATCACATGATGATATCAATAGATGTGGAAAAAACATTTAAAAATGTACAACATATATTTATGATAATAACACTCAGCAAAGTGGGAATAGAGGCAGCATTCCTTATCATAATAAAGGCCATATTTGAGAGAATATAGTCAACATCAAACTCAGTGTGCAAACACTAAAAGCTTTCCCATGAAGGTCAGGAAAAAGACAAGGATGTCATTTTTACCACTCCTATTTAACATAGTATTGGAAGTCCTAGCCACAGCAATCAGACAAGAAAAGGAAATAAAAGGCATCCAGATTGGAAAGGAGGAAGAAAAACTGTCATTGTTTGTAGATGACATGAAAAAATCAGAGAAAATCATATAGACTCCACCAAAAAAACTACTAGACCTAATTAGTAAATTTGGCAAAAGAGTGGTATGCAAAGCCAATATTCAGAAATCAAAGGCATTTTTGTACACCAACAATGAAATGTGAGAAACAGAATTCAGGGAAAAAAATCTCATTTGATATAACAACAAGAAAAATAATGTACCTAGAAATAAACATATCTAAGGGTGTATAAAATCTGTACTCAGAAAACTATGCAACACTGAAGAAAGAAATTAAGGAAGACACAAACAAATGGAAGTATGTACCATGTTCATGAGTTGGAAGAATTAACACTATCAAAATGTCCATACTACCCAAAACAATTTATATGTTCAATGCAATCCCTATTAATGTACCAATGACATATTTCACAGATATAGAAAAAACACCTAAAAATTGATATGGAACCATAAATGACCATGAATAGCTGCAGCAATCTTGAGAAAGAAGGACCTAGTAGGAGGGATCACAACACCTGATATCAAACTGTATTACAATGCTAGTGTAATCAAACAGCCTGGTACTGGCATAAGAACATGCACATAGACAAATGGTATAGAACAGAGAACCCAGAAATAAAGCCAAGTCTCCATGGTCAATTAATATTTGACAAAGTGGGCAACAGCATGAAATGGACTAAAAATAGCCTGTTCTACAAATGGTGTTGGGAAATCTGGACAGTTACATGCAAAAAATGAAACTTGACCACCATGTTACACCATACACAAAAATAAATTCAAGGTGCATAAAAGACTTAAACATAAGTCGTGACACCATAAAAGTCCTAGAGGAAAATATAGGCAGGAATATCTCAGATATTCCATGCAGCAATTTTTTCACCAATACATCTTCAGAGCACAGGACATAAAGGAAAGAATAAACAAATGGGATCTCATAAAAATAAAAAGCTTTTGCATGGCTGAAGAAAGTAGCATTAATTCGAAGAGAACCATCTGTATGGGAAAATGTAGCCAAGTTCTGGAAATAGTCTAAGTACCCATCAGTAAATGAGTGAATCAAAAAAACGTGGTACATTTACACAATGGAATACTATGCAGCAGAAAGAAAGAAGGAACTCCTACCATTTGTAACAGCATGGATGGAACTGGATAGCATTATGCTAAATGAAATAATCCAGTCAATGAAAGATAAATACTGTATGGTCTTACCTATAAGTGGAATCTAATCAACAAAACAAAGAAGCAAGCAAAATATTACCAGAGATATTGAAATTAAGAATGAACTGACAGTGACAAGAGGGAAGTGGGGAGGGAAATAATGCGGGAAAGAAGTGAAAGGGTCATCAAAGTACATGTATAAAGGACCCATGGACGAATGCAAAGAAGGGTAGGATGGAGGGTGGGAGGTGGGTGTGTGTGGAGCAGGGAAAAATGGTGGTGTAAAAATGGAGACAACTATATCCAAACATTAATAAAAAATTATTAAAATAGAGAAATAAGATAATATATATTAAACTGCTTTCTAAGCCAAAAAATAATGAAAACTGTGAATTACTGTATGTAAATTATATATCAATAAAAAATACTCAAGGAAAATAAAGAAGCATTTTTGCTTTTTTTAAATTAAAAAAAATTTAAGCATTTTTATTTTTAGACAGAGGAGAAGGGAGGGAGAGAAACATCAATGTGTGTTTGCCTCTCTTGTTCCCTGCTTTGGGGAATCTGGCCTGCAACACAGGCATGTGCCCTGACTGAGAAATGAACCAGCAATAATTTGGTTTGCAGGCCTGTGCTCAATCCACTGAGCCACACCAGCCAGGGATGTTTTGGCTTTTTATTTTTTTTCCATGAAAGTTTAGGCCAGGGCAATGCTGAAGTGTCAATGCATGGAGACATCTTATATCTAGTAAAATTTCTTATAAATGGTAAAGCCATAAAATATCTTATGAACTTTCTTCTAAGATTGATGCTTTGTACACTTATCCTTTAATCCAGGATTTAAGAAGACATTGTTATTAGAGAGATGAGTCCTGGTACTTTTACCAGTAACATTTAGTGAAGTATTATTATGTGGCAGACACTAAGGTACTTAGAGATATTAAAGAAAGATGATGGAATTCTGTTTTAAAAATCTCACTTATTCTTTATTTCTTAGATTTTTAATTAAGTTTATTGGAGTGACATTGGTTAATAAGATTATATAGATTCCAATTATACATTTCTATGCTACATGACCTATATATTGCATCATGTGCCACTGCCCAGAGTCAAATAATCTTCAGTCACTATATATTTGGCCCCCTTAACTACTCCTCCCACTCCCTTCCCTCTGGTAAGCACTATTCTGTTGTCTTTGTCTATGAGTTTCAGTTTTGTATCTCACATACACGTGAAATCATATGGTTCTTAGATTTTTATCTGACTGACTTATTTTGCTTAGCATAATATTGTCAAGGTCCATCCATGTGGTCCCAAGTGTCAGTATTTCATCTTTTCTTATGGTTGAGTAGTATTCTGTTGTATATATGGGCCACATGTTCTTTATCCAATCATCTTTTAATGGACACTTTGGTTGTTCCCATGTCTTGGCCACCATGAATAATGCTGCAATGAACATAGGAGTGCATATTTATATAAGCAAATGTTTACAAATTTTGGGGGTAGGTACCCAGAAGGCTTTGCTGTGTCATAAAGTAACTCTATTCTTAACTTTTTGAGGAATTTCCATAATGTTTTCCATAGTGGTTGTACTACTTTGTATTCCCACCAGGAGTGTATAGAGGTTCCTTATCTTTACAACGTCTTCAAGAGTTGTTTTTCCTTGTCTTGTTGATAATAGCCATTCTAAATGGTGTGAGGTAGTATTTCTTTGTAGTTTTGATTTGTATTTCCCTAATAGCTAGTGAAGTTCAGCATCTTTTTCTGTTGGTCATTTGTACTATCTTCTTGAAGGAAGTGTCTGATTGGGTCCTCTACCCATTTTTAAATTGGATTCTTTTTTCAGTGTTGACTTGTAGGAGTTCTTTACATATTTTGGATATTAACCTCTAGACAGAGGTGTTGTTTGCAAATATCTTCTCCCATTTAGTTGGTTGCCTTTATGTTTTGTTGGCAGTTTCATTTGCTGTGTAGAAGGATTTTAGTTTTATATAGTCCATTTATTTAATAATTTTATTTAATTTTTTGCCTTACTTCCCATGCTTTGAAGAGGCTATTTTTACTCCATTTTATGCTTCTTCCTTCTTTGTCAAATATTAATTGACCATAGAGACTTGGGTTTATTTCTGGGCTCTCCCCTCTGTTCCATTGGTCTATGTGTCTTTTCTTATGCCAGTAGCAGGCTGTTTTGATTAGATTGGCCTTGTAATACAGTTTGATAGGTATTGTGATCCCTACTTTGTTCTTCTTTCTCAAAATTGCTGCAGAAATTCGGGGTCATTTATTGTTCCATGTAAATTTTTGAAATGACATTTCTATGTCTTTGAAATATGCCATTGGTATTTTAGGTATTGCATTGAATCTACAAATTGCTTTGGGTAGTTTGAACATTTTGAGGATGTTAATTCTTCCAATCCATGAATGTGGTATAGATTTCCATTGGTTTGTGTCTTCCTTAATTTCTTTCTTCAGTGTTGTGTAGTTTTCTGAGTATAAGTCTTTTACCTCCTTGTTTAGATTTATTCCTAGGTACTTTATTTTTCTTGTTGCAATGTCAAATGAGTTTTTCCCCTGATTTCTGTTTCTGATATTTCATTGTTGGTATAAAAATTCCTTTAATTTATGAATATATGATTTTGTATACTGCTGTTTTGCCAAATTCACTTATTAGGTCGAGTAGTTTTTTGGTGGAATCTAGAGGATTTTCTATGTACATTATCATGTCATCTTCAAACAATGAGAATTTTGCTTCCTCCTTCCCATTTTGAATGCCTTTTATTTATTTTCTTGTCTGATTGCTGTGGCTAGGTCTCCCAATACTATGTTTAATAGGAATGGTGAAAGCAGACATACTTGTCTTGTTCCTGATCTTAGTGGGAAAGCTTTTAGTTTTTGCCCACTGAGTATGATGTTGGCTGTAGGTCTCTCATTTATGGCCTTTATTATGTTCAAGAATGCTGCCTGTATTCCCTGAGTGTTTTTTTTATCACAAATGTATGCTGTACCTTATCAAATGCTATTTTGGCTCCCATTGATATGGTTATGGAATTTTTGTTTTTCCTTTTGTTTATGTGATGTATTACATTTATTGTTTTGTGAATATTGCACCATCCTTCCGTCCCTGGGATGAATCACATTTTATCATGATGTATTAATGTTTTAATGTGTGGCTGGATGCAGTTTGCCAATATTTTGTTTAGGATTTTACTGTCTGCATTCACCAGCAATATTGGCCTATACTTCTCTTTCTTTGTTGTGTCTTCATATGGTTTTGGGATTAGGATGATCCTGGCCTCATAAAAAGAGTCTGGGGTTCTACCTTCTTCTTAGATTTTTGGAATAGTCTGTAAAGAATAGGGGTTAGCTCTTCTTTAAATGCTTTGTAAAATTCTCCTGTGAATCCATCCAGTCCAGTGCTTTTGTGTGTCAGGAGTTTTTTGATTACTAGTTCAATTTCATCAGCTGTTATTGTCTGTTTGGGCTTTCTGCTTCTTCTTCACTGAGTTTTGGAAGATCATATTTTTCTATAAATTTGTCCATTTCACCTAGTTTTTCAAATTTCTTGGCATATAGTTCTTCATAGTACTTTCATGCAATCCTTTGTATTTATGTGGTATCAGTTGTAATCTCTCCTCTTTCATTTATGATTGTGTTTATTTGTGTCCTCTCTATTTTTTTCTTGATGAGTCTGCTTAAAGGCTTGTTGATTTTGTTTACCTTTTCAAAGAGCCAGCTCCTGCATTTACTGATCCTTAGGATTGTTATTTTAGTCTCTATTTCATTTAATTCTTCTCTGATTTTGGTTATTTCCTTCCTTCTACTTGCTCTAGGCTGTCTTTGTTGTTCCTCCAGTTCTTGTAGGTATAGGGTTACTTTGTTTATTTGAAATGATTCTATGTTTTTTAGGTAGGCCTGTATTGGTATGAACTTACCTCTCAGGACTACCTTCGCTGTCTCCCATAAGTTTTAGATTGTTGTGAGTTCATTTTCATTTGTTTCAAGAAACTTTGTGATTTCTTCCTTCATCTTAGTCTTGACCCATTCATTCTTTAGTAGCATGGTATTCATCTTCATGAGTTTGAGTGTTTTTGAGTTTTTTCCTTGAGTTTGGTTTCTAATTTCAGTCCCTTTTAGTAGGAGAAAATGCTTGATATGATTTCAATTTTCTTGAATTTTTTGAGGCTTGTTTTGTGTCCTATCATGTGGTCCATCTTTGAAGTAATTCCATGTGCATTTGAAAACAATTTTGCTTCTTTGGGATGAAAGGTTCTATATATTAGTTAAGTCCATTTGACCTAGGATATTGATCAATGCTGCAATATCTTTGTTGATATGTTGTTTGGAAAGTCTATCTATTTTTAACAGTGTGGTTTTAATATTCCTTAATATAACTGTGTTGCTTTCAATATCTCTCTTGAAGTCCTCCAAGATTTACCATACATATTTGGTTGCTCCTCTGTTGAGTGCATATATATTTATAATACTCATGTCTCCTTGATGGATTCTTCCCTTGAGTATTATGAAGTGACCTTCCGAGTCTCTTTTTATGGCTCTTGTTTTGAAGTCTGTTTTGTCTGATATGAGTATTGCTACTTCAGCATTTTTTCCCTGTCCATTTGTTTAGAATATATTTTTCCAACCTTCGCTTTCAGTCTGTGTAGGTTTTTTGTTCTGAGGTAGGTTTTTTTTAGGCAGCATATGTGTTGGTCATGGTTTCCTACCCATTCATCTTTTCTATGTCTTTTGATTGGGGCATTTAATCCATTTACATTTAAGGTTATTATTGATAGGTACTTATTCATTGCCATTTTACTTCTTTCATACCTGCGTTCCTCTCTCTCTCACTCTTTTTCTTCCTTTTCTTAAAGCAGTTCGTTTAGCATCTCTTGCAGTGCTTTTTTGGTGGAAGTGTATTCTTTGAGCCTTCTTTTGTCTGTTAAACTCCTTATATCACCTTCTATTTTAATTGAGAGCCTTGCCAGTTGGAGTAGTATTGGTTGTAGGCCTTTGTTTTTCATTACTTGGAATATTTCTTGTCATTTCCTTCTGGCTTGTCACGTTTCCATTGAGACTTCAGCTCCTAGCCATATCAGGGCTCCCTTTCATGTTCCTTCTTTTTTCTAACTTGCTGTCTTTAGGATTCTCTCTTTGTCTTGGAATTTCACCATTTTAATTATGGTGTGTCTTGGATAGGCCTCTTTGGGTTCCTCATGATTGGGACTCTGTGTCTTTCCTGGATTTGTGTGATTTTTTCTCTCATCAAATTAGGGAAAATTTCTGTCATTACTTTTTCAAACACGCTTTCTATCCCTTGTTCTTCTCCTTCTCCTTCTGGTATTCCTATTATATGGATATGATTGCATTTTATTTTGTCCTTCAGTTCCCTTAACCCCTTCTCATTCTATCTGAGTCTTTTTTTCCTTTTCTTGCTCTTTCTGGAAGTTCTTTCCTACCATGTCCTCCAGCTCACTGATTTGATCCTGTGCTTCATCTAGCCTGCCGTTGATTCACTGTATTGTGTCTTCAATTCAGAAATTGTATTCTTCATTTTTCCTTGGCTCTTGTTGATACTTTCTATTTCCTTGTTCATTTTGATATAATTTGTAGTAAGTTCATCATAGTTTCCCTGTAGTTTTTGGTAATTCTCTGTGAGCTCCTTGAGCTTCCTTAAAGCCATTGCTTTGAACTCAATATCTGATAGTTGGCTTGCCTCTATTTAACTTAGCATTCTTTCTGAGGCTTACTCCTTTCCTTTCATTTGGGGATTGTTTCTTTGTCTCCTCATTGTTTGTGAGACTCTTCTTGTTAGCCTCTACTTCTTAAATTGAACTGTTCTGACTCCCTGGGTTTGTACTGTGAACTTCTATGGTAAGAGACCTGTGAGATTCAGTGTTGCAGTCTCGTTGATCTCCCGAACTTGCTGCTCTTGGGATGTCATTTATGTTGGCTCTCTGGATGTATTTGTGTTTTGAATGTTATTGGGTATTTCTTTGGTGGGTCCTTCCCTCCAGCTAATTGACTGAAGGTCACTCTGCCCATCATGTCTTATATGCTGTCATGCAGGTGTGGATAGTTTGTGTTGAAGCTGGTTCTTCTGTCTGTCCAAGTTTTTGAGGCTTCTCTCACTATAGTTTAGTTGTTTGTTTTGGGTAATTTCTCCACTGTTTAGTTGTAATTCCAGATTGTCCCGAGTGGATGTTAGTGGGGCTTCCACTCACTCCTCCACCATCTTCCTTTATTATCTGTTGGTGATTTTTTTGTTGGTGGGTTCTTTCTTCCAGCAGGTATATTGGTGTTTACAGCTCCCA
>PVJI01031733.1:0-12873 GCA_004026765.1 Micronycteris hirsuta
AAGCCCAGATGGTTCCACAGGTGAATTTTATCAAGTCTGCAAGGACCAGATAGTCCTAGTACTTTATAAATTATCCCAGAGCCATGAAAATAAACTTCCAAATTCTTTTTATGAAGCAACTATAGCACTGATACCTCAACCAGGTAAAGAAAGTACAAAGAAAAAGTCCTGCAGACCTGTATCACTCATGAATATCAATGGAAGAAATTCTTAAACAAATTAGTAGCAAACAGAATCTAACACCACACTAAGAAAACAATACACCATGGCCAAGTGGGATGTATTTCAGGAATGCCAGTTTAGTTCAGTGCTAGAAAATCCAGAAATACTACACATTACATTTACTAAATCTAAGGAGAAAAAAAAATAATTATTTCTAGCAATGCCAAAAAAGACTTTGACAAAAGTCAAAACTCATTCATAAAAAAAAAAAACAAAAAAAAAACAACACTCAAGAAAATAGGAATTGAGCCCTGGCTGGTGTGGTTCAGTGCATTGAGGGCCAGTCCATGAATCCAAAGGTCACTGGTTCGATTCCCAGTCAGGGCACATGCATGGATTGAGGGCCAGGTACCTGGCTGGGGGTGTGCAAGAGGCAACCACACATTGATGTTTCTCTTCCCCTCTTCCTCCCTCCCTTCCCCTCTCTCGAAAAATAAATAAATAAAGTCTTTAAAATAAAAAGAAAACAGGAATTGAAGGGTACCTTTTTAGATATAATGTAATATGCCTGGCCTAGTTCTTTAGCTAGTATCTTATTTAATGGGGAAACACTAGCAGTGTTTCCATTAATAGCAGTTACAAGTCCAGGATGCTCATTGTCTCCAATACTAGTCAACATATTAGTAGAAGCACTGGCCAATGCCATTAGACAAGGGAAATCAATTGGAGTTACAGTCTTTACATTCAATTCAGCCTGACTCTAAGCCTTGCTCTGGCCATGGCCAGAATGAAACTCAGTATGCTGTTACTATAACTCCACTGTCCACTTTATCTAGTATCCTTGTGACTTGATTTGTCCCTGTTCAAATTCCTCAGAGAATAAACCTTCTGGGCTCCTCCTAGAGACTCTTCAGGTTGTGTATATGCCAGCGGGTAGGGAAAACAAGGGCATTGCCTGATTACTCACATATGCTTTCAAGCCATCTTTCTCTTTTCAGTCCCGCACTTCACTCTCACTTTTGCCTTCAAGATCTGAGTCCCTCTTTCGTCTCTCGAGGCATGTGTCTTCCTCTGTCTCCTAAGCTCCAAGGGCCTTTCTTTTTGCTGTAACTCGTTTCCTGGGCATTTCTTCTACAACTCACTTCTTCTACCTCTGTGCCTTTAGAAATACACTTTCTCATATAATTTGGGGAAAAAAAAGATCTGAGCCTCTCCAGGGATTTGAAGACTGGTTCAGCTCCCAGTTTTTTCACTACCTCCTCTGCACATGCTATTTGGTCTATCTATCTCTTACTGTGATAAATTGGCTACACTCTGACATCCACTTTGCAGATTCCAAAAATTTGTTGAAATCTCTCATCTGCTACCATCCCCCTTCCTAATTTCTTTATTTCTACAAGCTTATAGATTTTAAAAGCTCACTGACTCATATTTTATTAAATTTATTTTAGTGGAGATCAAGGAGAAAAAGATGAAAATTGTAGTCATTATTAACAGCTGATGATTATTACTATAGTAAAAGTGGTAGATGTTAAGAGAAAATAATTCCATATTTCATCCAAGAAATTTAAGTAATAAGTATACTCTTGCCCTGACTGGTGTGGCTTAGGTGGTTGGGCATCACCCTGCAAAGCAAAAGGTCACTATTTCAATTCCCAGTCAGGGCACATGCCTGGGCTACAGGTTTGGTCCCTGGTGAGGATGTGTACAAGAGGCAATTGATCAATGTTTCTCTCTCTCTCTCTCTCCTCTCCTTCCCCTCCCTCTAAATTCAATAAATAAAATCTTTTAGAAAAGAATACTCTTCTTATGCTATGAGGTTAGAAAAGAAAAATTATCAATCCTGTGTTTAAAAATAATCAGAACATTTGGGTGATTTCATCACTGATCTGCAAGATTTTTGTCTAAATACAGAGTTTTCCTTCATCTATTGGGGGGAAAAATCCCACAGTTTTCTGTGGAATTATTTAATTTTTGAATTTTACATAAGGTGATAGATGTGACTCACTTTCTATTACAAATCAAATTAGTCAAGTCCCACCAGGATGATGGCTAGTAGGTCATTCACTACTATGTTTTTTAATGGAAATTTTGGAGAAAATACATGCTGTGTTTTTGTAGGAGGAAAATTGTCACTTATAAGTAACCTCCCTCCATTCTAACCACTTGGCTATTTCTTTCTTAAATTTTTTTATTTAAAAAAAGTATAGTTGACATATAACTTAATTTTTTATTGAAGTATAATTGACTATTCCTTATTTTTCATCAACGTCCTATCACTGTGATCCTCTCACCTGGGTGTGTTCCTTAGTCTTCTCGCCGTTCACCACTTCCTCTCCCTTCTCTGTGCCCAGGGCAAATGAAATGTCTTCAGTTCCGGGAAATGTCCAAGTTCCTTCTCATCTCTAGGACCTTACATCTGCCCGAAATACTCTCATTCCTCTTCGTTTAGTTTCCTCCCACACCCACATGAGAATGTTGTTCCTCCAGGATTTTTTTCTCACATCATTATAAGAAGAGTTAAGTGTCCGTACTGTGTGCTCTCAGAGCCTTTCCCAGTATAGTGCTTATCATGCTGTGCTGTGACCGCTCATTTGCCTGCGTCCTTCCATAAAATGTAAGCTCCAGAGGGTCAAAATCATGTCCGTTTTTGGTTACCATATTATTCTAATAGCTACTTCATATACACTTTGTAAAATGTTCTTAGTATCTATCAAACAAACGTATGAGTAAGGGCAATCTGGCTCCATCCTCACATTGGGAAACAGGCGTTATGGGATCTAAACCAATAGCACTGTAGGCACACCTTGTTCTACTGCACTCCCCTTTATTGGGCTTCACAGGTGTTGTTTTTTGTTTTGTTTTGTTTTTAACAAATTGATAGCAAGATCTTCCACCAGGAAAAAGATGAGGACTCACTTTACTGGGTGGTCTGGAATCCAACCCCAAAAACCTCTGAGGAGTGCCTGTAATTCTATCCTCTTGTCAAGTAAAGGACTCAGGGTTGAAGTTTAAGCCAATCAGCACATCAGAGTTTCATGGCACTAATAGCTGATGCAATGGTGGGCATGATGCAAAGGCGGCCTCCAGCAGCTTAATCAGACTGATGGGGAAGTTCTCTCTGCACTGCTCCCCTCCTTTCCCTCTCTTCCTCTCTCCCTTCCTCTCCTCTCCTTCCCCCTCCCTCTCCTCTCCCTCCTCTTGTAAAAATAATGGAAGATGGCCTGAGGACAAAGCCAGCATACCCAGGGCAGAGCAAGAACAATTCAACAGAGCCAGAGCTTTCTCTATGCTGCACCTGGAGCCTGCACTGCCTTTAGACTTCCTGTTCGTGAAACCTTTCCCTTGCATTCAGGACAGCTGAGATTTCTGTTACTTGCAGCCAAGAGCATCTTCCAGATAGAGCACATTATCAGTGCAAAAGACATCGGCGGCTCATCAACGTGCCCTGACAGCACTGGGTCTTCCCTCCTAACCTCTCACCCTCCGATGCTCACCATCCCCTTCCGATTCCTACCTTCACCGCTTAGATATACTAATACCAATGATTCCAGAGCAGTTTTCGATATGTTATCTCAGCAATAATTAATTTTCTCTTTCTCCTTAAGGCCTAAGAGACATTCTACAGTTAAGATGACCTCATAAAATTAACACAATACATGTGTTTATAATTTAGCTCTCACTCTCCCTTATCATAGGACATGTCCGCATATCAGTGGCCATAGACACATTCCAGGGATAAACATTGCTTCCTGTTCAGCTACTTGGTTCAAAATAAAGACTTTATGCAGCCCACTCAAATCTCCACTCTTCATACCTGGCTTTAGTATATCAGATTCTCTTCTTTCAAAGCAAGATCTGGCTATATTTTTGAATAAATAAAAATTTCCCTAGAGCTGATTTTTGACCTACAGTTTTTCAGTTCCAAAAGAATAGCAAGTAACATTTCCTCAGACAATCCCCCGAACACAAATGTCACGCCAGCCATGGGACTGCTATGAATAGATGCCCCTAGAGTTCCTGCTATAGTTTCCAACACCAGCAAGTTGTGACATTCTTTGGGATTAGCCGTCCCTTCCGTCAACTTGGCATCTACAAAGAAGTTGAACCATCATGAAATGCAGTAGATTTTTGGACACGGTGGTCCTGACCCAAAGTCATCAGAAGGCAAGAGAGAGGCCTGGAACGGTGCTGGAGTGCTGGCTGAAGATATGAGGTGAGAACTTCACGGGAGAGATTAGAGCAAACAAGAAGGAGCCCTGGGTGTCTACAACAAGAAAAGGACTGGAGATAAATGACTGAATTCACATAGCTTCATTTTCTCCAGAATCCTAGTAAGCTAAGCATGACAGTGTTTTGAGCTAAGATTGTGAGCTGCTAATAAAATAATGACAGTATTTATTGCAGGCACACCTTCTGTCTGGTAATATCACGGAAGCCTCCTATGTGTCATGTCATTCAGTCCTCACCACGGTTCTGGGATGTAGATACTGTTCTACCTGTTTTCCAAATCTTAATGAAAATGTTTTCCCCAAGTCTTGTAGCAAGGGCTAGAAATAGGAAGTGCTCACAGGCCTGCCGGGATCCAAGCTCTGCGGTAATTCCCCATTTCCAGGCAGCACTTAATGGGCATTTTTCCCATGACTGGCACAAGCATGTCAGTGCTTACATGGAGTTGTAAATGGTCCTTAAAGAAAACCCTGAGGCATACAAATTCAGGGCTCCCTATAACCCAGCTTTCTTCCTTCTCTGCATCAATTCCTAAGGCCCCGACTTTATCTCGATGGGATTCATTACAAAAGCACGTGGTCAATCAACTGGAGTTCAAGTGCTCTATCTCAGAGGACTTTACAGATCAATGGCATTAATTTCTATAAAGTCAACAGTATGCTTTAAAATTTGATATATCATGACAATTTGTCTCAAAAAAAGCATCGGTCATTTATACTTCCACCAACATTCATTTACAAATGTGTTTGTTTTTCCTTACTCTTAGCAGCACTGGGTGCTATCAAACTTCAAAAGTTTTGCCAGTCTGCTGCGTAAATAGTACTGTGTTTTAATTTGCGTTCCTGTAACTAACAGTGAGGCTGAGCACACTGTCACTGTCCCCTTGTATCTCTTTAGCAGAGATCTTCCTGGTTGTACTTGTGCCCATTTTTCTTAAACATTGATCCTATTTAACTCAGAAAAATTATTTTTATGGTAAGGTAATGACTCTTTGTCACGTTTTAAAAATAATTGTTTTAACTTGTCATTTGTCTTGTGACCTTGTCTATGTTTTTATTTTGTGGGAGGACGTGAAGTGCCATATGTGATATTTCATCAATTATTAGATGCACACCCTTTTGACATTTTCAAACCTCTGAAATCCGATCGTCTGAAACTTGATGATATTTTATTACTGCTGTGAGTGAGGCGAAACAGTTGTTAGCTGCTTGTGTGGGCACGAATTGCTCCTAGCTGTTAGTGTTTCCATCACCTAACTGACTTCTTCTATAATTAAGGGAGAGAAACTCAGTGGAACTTGGTTCAGCCCAGTCAAGTCGACGCACGACAGAGCCACCAGAAGATCCTATGCTCCTTACAGATGGATGCAGTGAGCTACATTTACAGAATTCCCAATATTGCACCATTTTTATGTTCCTGTAGTGAACTCCGTCTGCTATACATGAATTACTGGATCAATCTATTACCGGGGTGCAGTGAACGTAATTTTATTTCCGATTTTTTTAGTGTTGTCTGTTAGTGAGATTGGCTGTAAGACTTTTTTGTTTCTGTGGCCATCTTTATCCAGTTGTGATCTGACCTAGCAAATTATGCTAATTTTATTAAAGTATTAAAAGTATTCTTTCTTTAAAATTTTACAAACTGGTCTAAAGTAATTTATTTCATATGTCTTTAACATTTATAATAAAAATGCTGAAGCCAGGGGCATAAATAAAAGTGATGAAACAAGATGTATTCCTGAATAAGTAAATCAGGAATATGGAAGTATATAATATTTCAATTTTTATTCAATTAATATTATGGTCATTCCAAGGGCAGGGACAATTTAAACTCTGACAAAAAAAAAAAGGGGAATGCCATTCAGTTGACTCTCTAATTTCTAATTTTCAGAGTTATGTGGGAGGTATGTATCATACTTATTCACATATATTAATCTAATATGTACCTGCGTACCAAATTTTCTATATATATGGAGATATACACGTTTGAGAGACAGAAAAGATTTGTATTTTATCCTTTCGTGGAAATCATCACACAAGATTAAGAAATACATGCTTATTAAGTGAGTGTTACAACTGAATGGCTCATAAGCATCTCTTACGTATCAGATACTTTCCACACACTGTCTCAGTTACCATCACATACAGATGAGGAAGCAGAGAGACCGAGTTACATGGCTGAAAGCATGAAGTTTTACCATGCTAGGTGAGCCAGTGGCCAAACCCAGGCCCATTTATTGAAACTCCCCTAACTGTGTTATTTTGCTCCACAGTGTTGCGTCTAAATATAAGAGCCCTCTGAAATCCAAGGACATACTCCGGCGGCCAGGCATCATCTCACACATCAGTAACTGGGTATGGAATGTCTGAGGCTCTATGTGAACCATCAAGAGCCACGATATTCTTGATACACAGGGACCTACTCATCACTGAGAACCAAAATTCTGCATTATGAAATACCAACGGTGAGAAATTACATTTTCAGTAAACCTGAAAGCAACATGCATACGCCAGAAGTTCCTACTTTCACGGGCTCATCCAGGCACTTTCAAAAGAGTGCTGTTAAAAATGGAAGGGGCACATTCACTTCTCTCTCGCATGTCGGGTAAGAGAGCATTTCTGTTTTCCTTCTCCTGCGCAGAGTTTCACCCAACAGTCTCCCCTGGACCAGAGGCAGGTTGGAGGTTAAGGGTCGAGGCTCTCCAGGTGGCGTGAATCTGTGCATCATTCAGTTCTGAGTCAAACCGTCGCCTCTCTCAGGGCTTAACCCTGCATAACCTCAGACGTGCACCGAGGCAGGTTCGCTCTGCTCCCCGCACAGGTGGAAGACACCTTTAGACATTGCATGCGTCACATTCGTGGGAAAGTTGCAGGGGAAGTTTCTGCTCTCATGTCATAATATATTCATTTGTTTTGCCCAAACAAGTTGATTTATTTAGGGATTTCCTAATTTACCTTGGCCAAGCTCATTGATCAAACTCGACCTGTCAAGCAGAAGTAGGCCACGCAGTTTACCAGCAACAGAGACAGAAATAAAACTTGTCTGAAGTCAGGTAGCTTGACTAATCTCAGAAGGAATTTGTCCAGCACTTACTTGTACACACCCTTCGCCAGGACTTTTAGTTACTCAGACTTTCAGTTCTGGAAAGAAAGGCAACACTCTTCATTACAGAGAGTTTAACTAGTTCATCTGAGAACACCTCACAGCAAGAGTTAGATATAGAGCTAAATCATTGACATATATTTATTAAGTGTCTATTATGCGCAAGGCACTGTGTTTAAAAAATAAAGAACAACAAAAAAGGGGGGACAAAAAAGAAAGGCAGCTCCTTCAGAGCGAGGAGTGGGAGCGCATTCGGTCTTCCTCCCGGGAACCTGTTTCACAGAGCCACGCTGGACTGTGCTTCCAAGTGACTGCATCCTTCAAGTCTGTTCACTGAAGAAATTCACTGTGTTCGACAATCAAGTTTATGTTTCAAACTGGAGAGGAGAAAAAAACCTAGAAAATTTCGGTGGAGAGGAGCCCCCTGGCTCCTGATTCAGAAACCTACCCGTACAGGCTGCTACCTCCATCTCCCCAAAGCAGAGGTGACAGTGAAGCCAGGATGTAAGGACCCAACGTAAACTGTGAGCAACCTGGGTATAGACTATAGACAGGAGGATTCCTAGGTGTGCGTGAAGGAATGGGCCCCACCCGAGGGATGGCCAGCGGGACTTCAGCCTGGGGCCAAGAGAGTCAGACCCCAGCTTTTAAGTTTAGCTCTGCCCCCACACCACTTTGGGCAGGTCATCCTGGAAGCAACAGCCAGAGCCCTGTTGGGTGAGGTGGGGTGCTGATGAAAACAGGTGCTGACTATCAGACTTTCCTAAGTACTCATACCTGCACCCATTCCCACTCCAAACACCGGCATGTGTGCATTCTATGAAGCACGTTTCTTCTCAGCGCTGCAGTGTCTTGTTAAGCGTTTTAACGGCAACTCCCCTAACGAAGTAGTTTCCCAGTGTGGCCGCAGAAAACGGGTCTGGCGCTTGGCTTCCTGGTACCTGGAGTTCTCTGCCCTGAGGCTCACCCCCATTATCTTAAAGTCCCAGGAGGGAGATGAACCAGGCCTGGGCCCGGCTCTTGCCTAATGCACACAGCTAACCAGAAAAACAACAACACGGAGTAGCGTACACCACCTGGATGCTGACAGCAGAAGTCTTGCTACAGATGGACCATGAAGTTAAAATAAGCAACAAATACTCTCTCTTTTTTTGTGTGTGTGCAAAGAACATTCTCACAGTTGATATTAATAATAATATGCAGCTAGTATAACAGGTCAAAAAATAACAAGTGAAAATATAATGAAAAATAAAATAGGTGATAAGAGTAACAGCTACAATGAATATATTATTTACTTTGCACAGGCAATACTGTATCTGTATTTTTTTTCATGGAAGCAGTGTCTAGAACAAGCATGGAAAAGAGATGGAACGGCCACTCCACCTCCATTCACAGTGGTCCGGCGTTCCTTTATCCCACACGTATAACTGCGCATGTCACTGGAAAGACGATAGCAGTGTATGTGTATTTTATATATTAACACTGTTAGTCCCCGCAAACAACTCTATGAGGTGGGCACTATTGTTATTTCTATTTTGCAGACGAAAGAATTGAGGCATAAGGAGGTTAAATAAATCATCCAGGGCGGAGCCAGGATTTAAACATATATCCTGGCTCCATGAAACAGATGGCAACGGATGCAGCCCAAGCAGGACTTAGTGAACAAGTTCAAGTTTTTTTTATTTATTTATTTTTTCTGGGCAAACGAGACCTTGTTACTGTTGCCCAGCGGGACATGTGAGCAGAGGGGCTGGAGGACTTGCCTCCTTAAGGTTCCAGAGCCAAGTTATTCCCTCCCGTGGAGTTGTCCTTCTGGGATCTGGAGAGATGGTGGCAGTGGCGGTGGTAGTGGCTGTCGGAGCAGCATTGGTGGAGGTGAGCAGGCAGCAGCAGCAGCAACACAGTGCCCAGGAAGATGAGGATGATAAATAAAGGCAGCGGTGTCCCACTGGGACTGGAACAGGCTGTGGCTCTTCAGCTTCCCCAGCACGTCCTCAGCTGTGGACTCCAGCCCCTCCAGGTTAGCCATCTCTGCTGGAGGGTCCTGGGTGTCACCTGCCTCAGAGATCCCCAGCTGGGTGGGTCCCAACTACTGGGAGCACAGACTTTTTTTCTTATAGAGGTGATGGAAAGGTTTATTAGTGAACAAGTTCAAGTGAACAAGTAAGAGGATCCAGCTGAGTGGAGTGAAGTGCTGGAGAGCCAATGTCTCTATGAAGGAGACAAAAACCCAAACTGAGGGGAGGCAATACTTGAAGAGAGTGGTGCTGAATTCTGCAAATTTAAAGATGACCGACTGTAGAAGTAAAGGGCTCACAGTGCCCTGGCTGGCGTGGCTCGGCTGGTTGGAGCCTCGCGCCATCGCCGAAGGGTCACCGGTCCCCCAGTTGGGGTGCGCGCAGGAGGCACCAATGCATGTTTCTCTCTCTCTCCCTTGCCCTCTTTCTTGAATGAGAATAAAAGGAAACTTTTTAAAATAAAAAAATATAAAAAATTTTTAAGGGGCTCAGAGAATGCCAAACAGAAAAAACCCTACACCTAGACATATTACAATAAAATTTAAGAATAGCAGAGACAATGATATCATTAAAAAGCTCGTGCAAAGAGCCAAATATCTCCAAAGAAACAAGAATTAGACCAACACCGTATACTCCACAAGAACTCTGAATACATGAAGATAATGGGGTACTATTCTGAAGCACTGGAGAAGTACTTTGCACCTAGAATTTTATAGTCAGCCAAACTGTCATTTAAGTGTGTGTACTAACAATATGAAAGACATCTTCAGGCATATAATTCATCAGGTTTGTCAGGTAAAAATCCATTTAAAAATGCTATGGAGAAGCACTTAGATGACAAAACTCAGGAGGATGCTGCAATAGGTGTATAGAATAAATATGATAAAACACATGAGTAGACAAAAATATTTTTAAGAGAAAAAGAGTATTAAAAAACCCTCCTAACTAAAATTCTTTCTATATCAACGTGGGGTTGGCAGAGATGTTAGAATGTGCTGAGACACTTGTCTTAATCGTGGGAAAACATAGATATGCATTTGCCTAAGAAATCAATTCAGTTTAGTTAAGATAATGTTTTTAAAAATACAGAATGGAAAATCAACAAAAGACAATGTAGTCTAGCCAATGGAATGTAAGAAAGAAGAAAAAAGGAAACACAAAGTACCATTTATGGAAAGTATGAAATAGGCTGGGATATTAGTTCTCATATATTATTACACAGCTGGAATAAGCTCAATGCTATATCTCTATATAAAAAGTTGATTTCAAAGCAAACATTGTTACCAACAACAGAGAAGTCCACTTCTTAATGAAAAATGGTTCAACTTAACAGGAATACGGGTGCACCAGTGCATGTATAATTTGCATACGAATACATCGTACATACAATTTGTATGGAATTATATATAGTTTCACAGCTCACTATAGTGATCAGGCTGTCAGGATAGAATATAACGTGAGCATGGCGAAGGTTAAGAAGCAGGCAGGCGCTACCCAAGGAAGAAATTAGTGCACAACTTGAGGTCCCCGAGAACAGGTAACAAAAACACCAGGCTCAAGTGGTCCAGGGTTTACTTACAGCAAGAGATGGGACTGATGACGTGTGCCCAAGATCCAGCCCCCTGCGATGCATTGGTCCCCTATGGCCAGGGTTTCCGTCCAGCCAACCAGGTGACTGCGTGCATTTCACTTCTGGCTGCACTCACCCCTCCTCCCATGCCAGGTCTAAATACTGAAATTTTGGGACTGGCCTGAGGGCCACCGATACACAGGCTTAGGCAGAACACAGCAGTACACGTCAACCTCAGAACAGAAAAAGATGCCGCCTCCCCCAAAACTGGCCCAGCACATGCTGTGACTTCTTGTCTCCAAGTAAAAGTATTCCAGGCCCCAGGAACATTCTTAAGCAGTCCAGCGCGGGGTTGGGGAGGATCGGGCAGTTTATAGGCTGAGCAGGACCGCCTTTCACAACCTACACCTCAGAATTATAATGAGAAATAGACAGATCCACAATATTAGAGATTTCCATACGCTTCTCTTTCATAAAATAAGCAGACCAAAAAAAAAAAAAGTCAGAAAGAATACAGATTTGAACAAATGAACAAACTCGACTTGATTTATGTGTATAAACTATTGTACTTAATTATAAAACACAGATTCTTTTACAAAAGACAAGGTTAACAAAAGTTATATATAAAGAAAAAGGCTAAATGTAAATTATCTAAGCATTTATCTCAAGAAAGTTAAAAAAAAGAATAGCCTCAAATCAAAAGGAAGGGCTAATAGATCTTGCAGGCAAGAAGGGGCTGGGGAGAATATTCCAAGTCATGAAAGGCAAGGACCTACATCCAAGAATACTCTATCCAGCAAACTATCATTTAGAATGGAAGGGCAGATAAAGTGCTTCTCAGATAAGGTCAAGTTCAAACAGTTCATCATCACTCAGCCTTTATTGTATGAAATGTTAAAGAGAATTATATAAGGTATGTAGGGATATCAACAGAGGAGTGGTAGGGGGAGAGGGGGAGAAAGGGGCACAGAATAAGTCGCATAAATGGGGGCTAGAAAACAGACGGGGAGGTTAAGAATAGTATAGGAAATGCAGAAGCAAAAGAACTTATGTGTATGACCTATGGACAAAAACTAAAGGGTGGGTTAAGGGGGTGGAGGGGAAAAAGGGAGAAAAAGTGGGACAACTGTAATAGCATAATCAATAAAATATATTAAAAAAAAGGAAGGGCTAATAAGTTTAATAATTCTCTAGTAAGAATGATCAAGAAACAAAAGATAAGTGCCCAATAACCAATAACAAATGAAAAAAGGGACATCACTAAATACCCTGTAGACAATAAGAAGATAAACATGAAGAGTTTGTGCTAAATATTTGGAAATTTGGGTAAATGGGCAAATTTTAGACAAAATACAATGTACATAAACAGACACAAGATGAAAGAAAAATATGAGTAGTCTTACAATTATTAAATAAATTCAACCTATACTGAGAAAATATTTTATTTAATTTTATTGGGGTTACATAGGTTAATACAATTATATAGGTTTGAAATGTATAATTCTATAATAATCATCTATATTATATATTCCCTGCCCAAAGTCTAGTCTCCTTCCATCACTGTTTGTTCCCCCTTTACTCCCTCCTGCCTGCCCCAACTCCCTTTCCCTCTGGAAATCACCGTACTGTTGTCTGTGTCAATCAGGTTGTGTGTTTTTTACTTAATCCCTTCATCTATTTCACCCAGCCCCCCAACATCTGTCCCCTCTGACAGCTGTCAGTCTGTTCTCGGTATCTATGAGTCTGTTTCTATTTTGTTCATTTTGTTCACTAAATTCCATATGTAAGTGA
>PVJI01031734.1:0-12876 GCA_004026765.1 Micronycteris hirsuta
CTCAAGTGGAGAAGCTCAGAAAAATGAGGAAGTGAGCAGTTCTGCATATGGACGTAGGAAACTTGCCCCTGTGAGTGCAGAGGGGGTCCCAGGGAGATGACCGGGAGGGGGCATTTCGGGCTCTCCCTGGGGAAGGCGGCGTAGGCATCCTGAATTCCCAGTGGCGGCCGGAGACAGGGCCCTGCACGTAGTAGCAGGCCAGGAGGTGGGGAGGGAGCACGTCAAGGCAGATGGATTTGGCAGGCTGGATGCAGGAGCCCTGATACAGGCACCAGCTTGCTGCAGGAAAACTCCCTGTGGCCTGCCTCAGACCTTCAGGGCCAGCTCATCCAGGACCTGGATGAGGACACACAGGTGTGAGCTCTGATGCAGGTGTAGGCACACTCATGCATGGACATGTAGAAGCACACGGCACAGGTGCAGGTGTAGGTATGCAGATAAACACAGCAGGGCATGGAGCTGTAGGCACAGTTACAGGTGTACGTACAACCTTAGATATACAGGTAGGGATCTGTGGAGAAGTAACTGAAGTGACAGTCACAGCCATTGACCCAGGTGAAGAAGACAATGTTTGAAGTCGCTGTGAAGACAGAAGGAGGTACAGATACACACCCACAGACACACAGGTGTAGACGTACGTGACGAGACGGAGCATCAGGGCCGATACCCCTGGGTTCTCCCCACATTCTAAGTGGCAAACCCCTTGAATCAGATGTCCAGACTTTCCTCGTGAGCTCGGTGCTGTCGCTGCAGGGACCCGAAGCTGGGGACCTCGGAAGCTGAGCGACACCTTCCCCGCACCCACAGAAAGGCAGCGGTGAGCAAGAAGACGGGAAATGAACACCTACTTTGAAGGACAACCTACACCCCACGTGAGAGTCTGTGGCCCCAGTCCTCATTCGTCCCCATCGCCGTTAGGTGTGAGAATGTGTCCTGTACCAGCTTCCCAAGGCTGTCTGAACGTGTCATTGCCAAGCACATTACAAATCAGGTAGCCATGGAAACCAGCAGCCCGAATACAACACCTGTGTGGATACGCCATCTGAGGAAGGAGCTGTATCACTGCCTCGGCTTACTAAACAACAGATACGGTGATCTGTCACGTTCAATGCACATTCCCTACAGAAGCATACGTATCTTACGTGATGAAGGCTAACATCGCCTGCTAAAATATCGTCTACGGCCACGTGTTTATTTCACACCTGACGTCAGTGTGAATAGAGTTAGGAAGATATTGACGCAAACGTCCGTTTTAAATTCTAAAATGCATAAACAACTTATATGTCTAGGAGACCGTATAAAGTTCTTTATTGATGCTGATTGTGCTTGAAAATCGACTCCATGGACCTTCGTAAATCACATATCCCACTTTATTTTCCCCCAGTTAATTCTAATAAGTTTAAACGGGGCACAATTTGTATTTTTTTACAGCGGGTGCTGTGTTTAAAAACTTGAAATTCAGCTCTGAAACATTGATTTTCTTTCTTGCTCTGCACACAAGCTTGAGGGTCTCTTGAGGACCCGTGTTACCGGCTCAGACCGGGGTTCTGCAGGGCAGGACGTGGTCCTGGTGCTAGTTTGGTCCTGGAGCTCGTTCTGAGGGCAGGGTCCAGGGGTAGTGCTAAGACATGTCAGAATAGAGATGCGGCCGCAGTCATGAGGCACAGAAGGACAGCAAGGAAGGTCTCCGTGCAAAGTGAAAGCTTTTGCGCGAGGGGACATCCATGCTCAGAGGAGAGAGAAATTGGAGTCTGGGTCAATTTAGCCCACGCAAAGGGGAATGAGGGCAGGATTCGGCAAAGGCAGGGCTGCTTAGCTTGCTACAGGGAAAGCACCCGGGACTCCACCTCCTCAGCCGACCTCAGAGAAGGTGCCAAATGCAGGTTCTGCAATTGTCTCACCCACGGGGCACGGAAGCTGGGGTATTGCGTGCCGACTCCCACCTGCCGCCCATGGAAGACGCGTGCCCAGCGCCCGCAGGCCCGTGGCACACACGGTCAGGTCAGCCTGCCGTGCTCCTGCAAGTTACTGGCGTCATAAACAGCGAAGGTGCCAAGGACCTGTGTCCGGCCCAAACACCATCTGCTGCGGGCGTAATCTCGTTCCGCAAGACCTGTAGAGACAAAAGACAGCTCCCATGGAGTGGAAAGTCCTTTCAGAAATAGATTTGAGTACATAAAGCTGGCGTTACTTCTTTAAAAGAGCAGGGAGACGTCAGGGCGGCTGGAACACACCAGGGATGTGCTTCCGGATCTCCAAATGCACGTGGAGAGTGAGGCTGGGTGGGGGGGCTCATCACAGCTGCAATGAGAGGAGAGCCCTAAGTGGGGGAGGACACGTAGGCTCCCTTCACATCCGTGCGGCTGGCAGGGTCTTGCTCGTTGGCCAGTCTGGATGCATTCTGCAGTGCATCCGCCCCAGCTGATGGCACTTCACAGACGCTGGGACTGCATCATGCAAAAACGTGACCACAGAGCTCGGGATGAAGAGCGCCATCCTCCGGCGGGCCCCGAGTCCTCGCAGACCACTGTCGGGTTCCTGAGGCGAGCCCAGCATGGCCCGCCCACGTCTCTGAACTCTGGGCTGCAGAGCCACTTCCCACAGACGCTCCCCAGTGGCCACTATCATTCGAGACCACAGGCCTTGGCTGCAGCGATCGGCTTTACTGAGTCTCACCAGGGAGCCAGGCCTGCGGTGGCTTTCCAAGCCCATTGTAAATTCATCTCCAGTGTTTCCATTCAGAGACTCCAGAGGTGCAGTTATGACCATAGTAAACGCAACCTTAAATCAACACCAACTTTTTGAAGGAGGACTATGAAAACAGAGGCAACCGTCCCTCAGAAAACGTGTGAAGGCCTGAGTCTGTAGATGGGTCATTTCAGAGCAGTTGGCTCACGTGCCTAAGTCTCGTCTTCTTCCTCACCTGCAGAGTTCCACTTACTAGGATTACAAAAGAGTAAATGAGGGCATTGCTCGGCCATAGTCCTTGGCAAAGGGAAAACAGACAGTAAGCATGAGCCAGGATTGATGTTACTGACTTCTAAAAGATGACCACATAATTGCGTTATCGAGACCTGCAGCCTTTTATTATTAGGAAAAGGGAAAGTCCTTATTCATGACGCCGGGACCGAGACATAAAGTCGCACTCTTCCAGGTGAAATGAGCTGCTCCGTGTCCATATCGGGAGGCCCGACAAGTTCGTTTAGTCTTTTCCCTATGATGGCTGTGGTAGCGCTTAGCTGTCTTTCACTTCGCGCGAAGCAATTTTGTTACATTGTACGCGGACAGCTGTCCTGACACCGTGCATTTAAAAAACTCATCCAAATTTGTGAATTTTTGTGCAGCCATTTTTATATTGAAGATGGAAAAAGATAGGCAACCTTTTCAGCATATTATGTTTTATTATTTCAAGAAAGGTAAAAATGCAATTGAAACAAAAAGAAAAAAAGATTTCTGCTGTGTATGGAGAAGGTGCTGTGAATGATCAAACATGTCCAAAGTGGTTTGTGAAGTTTCTTGGTACTGCTGACTTGCTATTGGTTGGGTTGCTCCCGCCCCTTATTTCCTGTTGGTTGGCAGGGTCCCACCCCTCATTGTTTGTTGGCTTGCTCCCGCCCTCACTTGCTGTTCATTGGCTAGGCTCCACCTCCTCACTTGCTGTTGGTTAGCAGGCTTCCACTCCTCACTGCTATTGGTTGACTAGGTCCCACCCCGCCCTTGCGATTGGCCACGAGACGCCCTTATTTCCTTGCCACATGGGCATCTCCAAAGGGCAATTGCTTCCTAAGAGCAAGCTTGAAAGAAGAGCCCAAGTCAAGAGAAGAAGCAAACAGGCAAGACAGAAGTCACAGTCTCCTGTGTCCCAGTCGTGAGGGGACAGCCCATCGCTTTTGCCATATCGCACTTGTTCATACGACTTGCTAGTTCTGTGCCGCACTCAAGGGGAAGGGAGTGCAGGGGGCACAGATCTGCCCCCAAACCCCATGTTCCCTTCCGTTCAGCTGACCTGACATTTCTTCCTGGCTCCAGGCCCCTGACCTCCCCTGTCTTGGGACACTAATGTTAGGTCACTGTCATGGCAAATCCTCTCTCTGCCTCCTTGAGATGCGGCCCTTCCTCCAGCGTCGGGCCAGTTTACAACCCAGGAAAGTCTCTGTGAAAGATGCAGGAGGCGTCCCTCTGAAGGGCTTTCATGCGGGAAGCTGCCTCTGGGTCTGCGGGAGGGACAGAGCCTGACGCCTCCCCACTAGCCAGCACAGGCGCCCAGTCACGGCCCCCACCCTGTCCCCAGCGTCCCCCGACACTTCCCACTGACTCGCCGGCATTTACCCTCCCTCCCACATGCCGTTCCGTGCGGTTAGTTCAATGTCTCCCCACTATTGCCATAGTCTCGAATAAAATCCTCTACCGCTTTAACACGTGTGCAATGCCTTTATGTCAACAAAACCAAGACGGGGGGGTCACCAGAGGCTGTCTTACAAGCGGGCCCCCCATTCTGTGTGTGTGTGTGTGTGCGCAAGTGTGTATCTCCAGTAACTACATAGTCAGCCAGCAGAGACACCTAATGCGTCATCTCGATTCTCTGTACTGAAGCATTGCTGGTCTAGCTTCACATTAAAGAAACGGGATCGGTATTTTAACGTAGAGCTCATACTGGCCGCAGACACAGCCTGGGCCCCCTCCAGAGGATGCATGGTGCTGGGTGACCCAGTACGGAGCACCTCCAGAACCATCCAGAAAAATCCTGTCTGGTGGAGAGCAGGCAGCATCTCCCAGCAGTACCGCCTCCGAAAGGGAAAGGATTCCTTTCTCCCAGGTAACCAGTCAGCTGTGCCCCGGGAGGCCTCGCGTTGTGTCTGGCCTGGCTCATTACCACGCGCCCCGTGAAAACAAACAGTTTAGGCACCAAGGACAAGCTTCCCCCGCCTTCCCTGAGCACGCACTTCACTGCCCTCAGACTTGACATGAATGTCTTAATAGCTCCGATGGCATCACTTAGGGGCCCGGCTTCACGGAGACAGGAAAAATGTTAATGAGGAGAACATGCGGGTGATTAATAAATGTGATTCAAATGAAGTGACCTTTACCGATCCGCTGGGTAATTAAAGCAATTAAGGAAGACCCAGCTGGGATGAGAGATGTCAGAGAATAGATCAAAATACAATTAGCGATCATCTCTGTAAAAAAAAAAAAAAAAATATATATATATATATATATACACACACACACACACACACACACATACGGCATTCGAGGTTTTGCAGAGGACAGGCTTTTCAAAGTTGCTTTTTAAGTGAAATAGGGTTTTTTTCTGACTGTCTGGAGACTGTGTCTTCTCAGGGTGGCGGCGGCAGTGTGAAAACACAGGACTGGCAGACACAATCCCTACAGAATAAAAAAGAAGCATGCAGACATCCATCTTTCATGTCCTTGGATGGCCCTTGCTTCCCAGGGAGCCGTTCCCCACAGTGCGCATCAGGAAACAGGGGCTCAAACCCACCCGATCCCTCCGAGTGCCTGTGATGATCCCTCCAAGTTCCTCTGATGTTACTGGGGGCGGGAAGCGGGGATGAGGAATGAGCTGTCCCTAAAAAGCCCCAGTCCCTTCATTTGGCAGCAAAACAAGCAGTGCAGTGCAAAGCCCTGGGAAGAACACCGATCCCCATCCAAGGGTCAGCAATAACGTCTTCCCCGTATTGGGCCCACTGGGAACACGCGTGTCCTCCTTCCAACAGTAAGAAACTTCTCCGGAGAAAGGACCCACGGTCAAACCTCTAAGCAGCAGGTTACCGGAGGGCAAAACTCCAGCTTTTCTTCCCCTGCACGACCCCGCACACGGAACACACCCAGCATTCAGTAGCTGCTTGTGCAATTCAGTGTGCGACGCAGCACTCAAGGACAGGTCTCCGGAAACCCTGCTGGGACTGGGCGAGCTCCCCGGCTTACGAAGCACGCCCAGATGAAGGTGGTCACGCTGGCATTCCACACCAGTCTTTGCCCCGCGGTGCTACTACTTTGAAACAACTGTGTCAAAGTCACTTTGAAGAAAGGTGTCAGCTGCAGCGCTACAGATCCACTGTCGTTTGTTGCAGAGCCTTCTGCTCCGAAGTCCTCTTTGCAGGCAGGAGATTCGGGCCTGCAGCAACACTGTATCCACGTGATCGGGTTGGAGGCTGGGGGAGGGAACAGTGTGTTCCTAGAATCCCTAAGCCATCTTCTGAAAAGACAAGGCCGTTCTCCTTTCACTTTGGCTTATTGTCTCCTTTTAAAATAATTTCGTGGTGTTTTTCCACTTTTATCTGCCTGCCCGCGTTCCGTTTCTCCCTTCTATTGAGACGCGAGGTGATGTCTCTTTCCCCATCTTCTGCAATTTGGCGGTGCCTTTTTCTGGTATTTCTGTCCTCTCCGTCACGGGGCCCCCTCCCGTTGCTGCCTTTTGCGGAGCCCTCCTTTCCTTTCTAGATTTGTTGTGTGGACTTAAATACCTTTGTAATGTGCACACGGCACGCGTGAGCACCTGGTGGGGGGAGCTGGGGCTCCAGGGGTCCACATCCACCCCTGTTGTGACAAATACAAAGAAGGGCGTGCTGGTTGCGACAGAGATTGAGCACTGCACACAGGGTCCTTTGCATAAATCCGCACAGGCTGGGAGGGAAACAGACGAAATACCCCTTCAGCAGCCCCAGCTACGATCCGGTTGCATGCATTCGGAATCCAAGCAATCAACTGTAAAATATTCAAATTGAATGGGAGCCTCGAATGTTAAGTCCTAAAGGGTCATCGTCCACAGCGTGAATTTCCACGCCGTCCCTGGTCAGCGCTGGACGCGGCGTTGGTATTTTCCAGGTCAATTCTTGCGCAAATCCAATGCTTGTCCACGGAGGCCAGCATGTCAGTCCCTGAACGGGTCAGCAGCGAGAAGACTCGCCTGGATCTTACTCGGGCTATTCCAAAACGTCCATTGGCAACTGTCATGGCTCTTGGGATGTGCCCCCTGGGCGGGGCCGCAGGGGGCCCGGATATTTGGTCTGACATTATTCTGGGTGTTTCAGTGGACGAGTTTGGAATGGCATTCCCCTTTGGATCGGCTGGGGAAAGCAGACGGCTCTCCATGGCGGGGATGGCCTTGTCCACTCAGCAAAAGGCCTGAAGAGAACAAAAAGGCGGGTGGTCCCTGGAGCAAGAGAGACTTCTTCCTGCCTGACCACCTTCGAATCGAGACGTGAACTGTTTTCCGACCCTTGGACTTTAAGTTAAAACATTGGTTCTTTCCGGGTTTCAGGCTTTTGGATGGAGACCTAAACTGTTATCGGTTCTCCTGCGTCTCCAGCTTGTGGCCGACCCGGGGATCTGGGGATCTGCATCACGTGGACCAATTCATTATAATAAACCTCTTTGTGCATATACATACATTCTGCTGGTTCTGTTCCTCTGGAGGACCCCCATCCACACACCAGTCTCACCCGTGTGAGAAAGCTCCGCGGAGCCCTGTCTTCTAGCACGTTCGGCAGAGAAGGTCCCGGACAGCGAAGGAATCTGACAGAAGTTACAGAACCCCTGAGTGCCAGGCCTGGCTCGTTCCCTCTCCGGCCCCATGGAGGGTCTACGGCCATCGCAGCCTGGCTCCTGATGCCGCTGGGCAGGCTGCCATCTACCCCCTGAGCCTTTCGGTGCCACACGCACTGCGGCCAGGGGGGACACGCACGGAAGACAGGCAGCGGTGCTTCCAGCAGGAGGCCGTGCGCCGCACTCCAGCCCAGATTCCCCGGAAAGTTTCTGCGGGGCTCTCTTCATCCATTTAACTCCCTCAAAAAGTCTGTGGCTCCGCCCACCCCCAAGATAGACAGCTGTCTCTGCCCTTCTTTGTCCTTTGACGATGCTGGAATCGTGGCACGCAGGGGCCTCGGGACGGGACCTGGGCCAACGCATCAGACGCCCTCTGAGGGAGTGGCAGGCAGGATGGCCCCCAACACGCCCTCTGCCTCATCCCCACAGCCTGCGACTGTGCCCCTTTCCACGGCCACACGGACGTCGAAGATGTGACTACGTTAGAGTCACAATGTCACAGGGAGGGATTGTCCTGGATGGTCCAGGTGAGCCAGTGCCATCACAAGGGGACAGGTGGGAGAAGGAAATGCAGAGCTGGAGAGAGACAGAGAGAAATGGGACCCTGTTCTGCGGCCGGCTTCGCAGGGGGAGGAAGGGACCACACAGCGAGGAACGCAGGTGGCCTCTCAGACCTGGAAGTGGCAAGACAAGAGGTTCTCCCCAGAGAGCCCTGGAAGAACCACAGTGCCTCAGCGCCCCGAGCTGACCCACTCTGCACTCTGACCCTGAGAACTACAAGATGATGTATCTGTCTCGTGTGGAAATCACAAAGTTGCTCTGAGCTGTGACAAGCAACCTAGGAGAGCAAGGATGCTGGCGCTTGTCCCCTGCCCCTTCCAGGGCTCCAGGTCGCCTCCTCCCCCATCAGAGTTCATGTTTGTTACCAGGTGTTTTACATCTGGTCGCAAATCCTGTCCATCCCCAGAGGTGCCACGAAGCTCAGTCACGGTCCCCCCTCCGAGGAGCTCAGGGCCTGAAGGGACAGACAGGTGTTTCAACGCAAAACACATTTCTTTGCTGACTAAGAAGCTTCACCATCCGCCAACAGCATGTTCATATTTTCTTGGTGATCCATAAACATTTGCAAAAAAAAAAAAAAAAACGAAGAAAAGAAACTCCATCCCTTTGCCTTTGCTTAGGTCAGCTTTCCTCAAAGGACATTTTGGGAGCAAACCCTGACATTTTTGTTGCCTTCCTGCCCATCTGTGCGATGCATTTGCTTAGCCGCCATGACCCAATCTTCACTTTATTTTTGTCATACACAGGACGTGGTCGGAAAGCTCAGCTCGGACGGCGATCACAATGACATGCCTGTCTGATTTTCTGCTCGGACTGGGGCTATAATAATAACGGATCACAATTCCCAGCATGCTCCTCGGCCGACCGCCTGCCCTGCACAGAGGTGACCTCAGGGAGGTTGAATGAGGAGCACAGGAGGACAGAGACATAACTGTGTCTGCAGAAAGTGACAAATGGGCCTGTTTTTCAAACCTGCCTGCCCACGGGCGGTGTGCCGGGCGCAGGAAGTGGACACTTACTATGAACACGTCATTCTTTTTTCACAACCCGGGTCAACCGTGGTTTCAAACATCTCAAGCAAAATTCCACATCACCAACAGCCGGTGGGACCTGATTTCAGGGCCAGAATGCAAGCACACGGCCATCGGATGGACTTCTGCAGATGGTGAGCCATGTACTCTCCCCTAAGAAGCAAAAAGTGAGCGGATTTTTAGACATTTCTATAAAACATTGGAAGGTCTTTTTCCATGCAGAAATGATTACGCCAGAAAAGGACTAACTCGGAAGTAGGCACATGTCTCTCAAAGTTGGATATAGTGCTGATTTGCCAAAGAACGCACCAAACACACATCAAGTATTCAGGATGAAAATTCCTGCTTTCTCAGGATTAGGAGCTTCATGGCTGCGAGGAAACTTGAGGTTGATTTAGCACAAGAATCGTCATTGGCCATAAACTTCTTGGTTTTACAACCATCCCTGCCATACTGAAGGCAAGTTTCCCCAGAAGAGCTGGTTCTGGGTCGACTTGCTTCCCCCAAAAGCTGTTGAAATTCTGAACCCCAGGACCTGAGGCGGTGAGCTTCCTTGGAAACGCAGCCTTTCAGAAGCTTCAGTTAAGATGACGTCATTAGGGTGGGTTTCAATTCGGTAGGTGCGCTATGCCCCCCAAAATGGACCCCTGGGCACAAAGACAGGCATGCAGAGCAGGCAGAAGACATGAAGATGTAGGGAGGAAGCCCAGGCATAACTGTAGTTCTCAGAAATCAGGACCAGGGCACAAAACAGATCATCCCCACCAGCCCTCAGAGGAAACCAACCCTGCCCACGCCTTGACCTTGGACTTCTGGCCTCCAGCACTGGGAGATCCCGAATTTCTGTGGCTTTAGCCCCCGGGTTCGTGGTACTTTGTAATAACAGCCCCCCGGGAACTAATACGGGTGTGCGGTTAGCTTTGCTTCCTTTGAGATATGACAGATGAGAAGGGGTCCGTTACCCTATGCAGATAAGTATGGTTCTAACGGTTATCCACAAAGTATTGACAAGCCCAGTTCTCCACGTGTGGGTGTCACTAAAAGACCAATCTGTGCCTGTGCACTGGGCTGAGCAGGTCAGCCCGTGCAGAACCCCAAAAGCCCTTTCCTCCTGAAGTAAACGTCCTCGCTGAACATGAAGCGGGCTGCTAACACGGCTCAACATCTGGAAAACTTGCCAATATTGAGACATAAGACAGCATTCAAGGCAACTTATTTCCACGCCTTCAGTCCCTAAACAATATTTGATTGGTCACACAGTCGAGACAGAATCTCAGGCAGACAAAGGGCTCCTTTCCCTGCTCCCGGCACGTCGGCTCAGGCAGGTAGGAACGCACTCCGGTGTGCGGTGGGGGCCACGTCTCGTAGGGGACCCCCCACTTCCCGCCGGCCTCCCGCGTTCCCTGGGCAGCTGCAGCATGCCTCTCCGGTCCTGCTCGGCTGCGGTTGCCCCGCCCTTGTCAAAGCCTGCCCTCCGCTTGCCTCTGCAGCGTTCACCCTTCTCGGTGCATCAGTTCCGGCCGCTGCAGTCAACTCCCCAGATGCTCTGCCCATCTCATACACACTGCTCATAGGACACAGTCCATCGGCAGCTGCTCGGCAGCTCCCCCGACAGGGCTCAGCCGCTGCAACGGGGTCTGTCACTGGGGCCCACACAGCCCCAAACATTTACCACCTGCTCCTCCAGAGAAAAAGTGTGCCACCTCTTGCTTGCAGGTTTCTCTCTCAATCAAGGCAGAGACCAACCACACAACCCCCACATGATATGTACATTATATTTGAAGTCCCCAGGACACCAGAGAGTCAGTGGCATGGTCATGCGGGATGTCAACAGAGAGATTTCTCATCAAATAAACCACAAACCCGCTCCGTCTTTGAGCCCACGGCCAGCAAGGGGAAATGGGCCATGTTTCCGGAGTTACACATGCAGACGGGGGCTTCTGGGATGGCCATGCTCTGCTTAACACCAGGGAATGTCCTGAGAACACTCGGCACCCGGCGCCTCTTTCCTCGTCCACACCCACCCCACAATGAAGCCTGCATCTGCGTCTCTCTCTAAACTTCCGAAAGGGCCTTCTTTGTGGTGCCTAACGAGCCCGGGCAAGGTGAGCACGTGCGGCAGAGCAGGGGAGGGTGTCAGAACAGGTACGGCCCGAGTCCACGGAAGGACTGTCCTCGTTCCCGGTGGGACGCAAAGACGGAGCTGTAGGGACGTGGCCACTGCGCTCCGTTCTGCTCACACTGACACAAAGCCCAGGCGCCCTGTGTGCGGACAGACGCTCCAGGGACCTTGAACCTGAGACCAACAATGCCTACTGAAAACTCAAACACTGGCGATCAACTGGCAGGAATGTCCTTGTGCAAATTGGACCTCCCACAAGACCTTCCCTCGTGGACATGCACCTACAATGTTTATAAGCCAGGACGCCCAACCCTCTCACCAAAAGAGAGCATTGAAATGAATCCCAAGCAGGCTGACAGCAGCTGTGTTCGGCAGCACATTAATACAGCTTTGAATTTACAGATATTTCTTCCAACCGTTCCCAGGTTCATGAAAATTACCTTCCAAATTACACATGACATTTTGCAGATATTGTTCTCCTTCTCTCAACTGGAGAGCCTCCATTTTATGCCTATGGAGACAACCCGAACAGAAACGTCCAGAAGCTCACTTAGAGAAAGATCCATGATGAGCTTCTATAGGAAAAAAAATCAGCATGCCAATCCAGGTTACAAGGCAATGATGTGCTCTAATTAAAGTTCATGGTTACCTCAGCAACCATGTCCTGCAGTTGACGGTGGAACATTTCTTGCAGGCAAATAATGAGGGGATCTTCAGGAGCAGCTGCGCGTTTGCCCTTCGGAGAGGCCATTGGCCATGACCTTGGAAGACGGGGGTGGCGGGGGTGGGGGTGGAATGAGCTGGCCTCGCCTACAATGCGAGTGGCCTGCGAGAATGCACAGGGAGCAGAGAACTCCCACGAGGTGACCTTCTCTGTCACTGCGTGGGGCTGAAGCCTTCCCTCAGGGGCGTGATGACAAGGAATTGTCTCGTGCATGTAGAGAGCAATGACCTTCCAGAGGTGAAGGTGGAGGTGGGGGCGGCGAGTCGTGGCTGGGACCCACCCCGAGAGGCGGGACACTGTCTCCAACACTGCATAGAATCTCTAGCGTACGGTGACAATCAATGGGTCGCACACTTTTCTTTAGTCTGTTTACTATCGCATTCACTTCTTTGGAACTCCCGCCCGCCCGGGACCTTGCAGGGTCCTTGTGACCTCCCCTTCTACACACCCTGCTGTATCACCTCCTCCCTGCCGGGACAGCTGCCACCACCGCCCAGCTCACACCACGCCACCCGAGTGTCCCGCCCCGTCCAGGTGTGCTGGATGTCGCTGCTGGCAATTCAAGGGGAGGACACAGAATCTCCAAGCTGCTGCGTGACTAATTCAAGGTGCTAATGAGCTCGCAAGAGGGCAGGCATTCTCAAGCAGTAGCCCACTGTTACCCGTGCCCCATGTTCATCATTCTGGAAAAGTCACCTGCTCATATAGTCTCACCATGTTTAGCAGCAGCAGATTTTTCTTATGTGAAGTCGCAGTCACAAGGCTAGTGCTCCCTTCGCCTCTGCTCTGTAGGACCCTACAGAGGCCTTGAGAAGAGGGTGTTGGTTGGACGGTGGGAACGGGGCCCCGGGACTGCCCAGGACATGCTGACA
>PVJI01031735.1:0-12878 GCA_004026765.1 Micronycteris hirsuta
GAAAATGAAAAAAACAAATGTTTGGTAAACAAATGTTTGTTGTGCCATATTGAGACAATGAATCACAGAGAGGACTTTGAACAAACAGGCCTTGCTAAATTTCCCCGCTCTATCATACCTACCTTCTCGACAGCTATCTCTGGTGATAGTTCTCTCCCTGGATTAAAGCTTCTCTCTAGATTCTTTTAGGCAGTTAGTGGAGAAGTAAAGCTCTTCCTGAGTCTATTGTACCTCAATTGTCTTCAGTTCAAAATAATCCTCATGCCAGAGCGGACACTCTGGGGAGACGGCTCTGAACTGCTACACAGCTCTGGAGCTTATTCTTGATCTTATGCAAAATTTAGTAACTCTGAACTTGGTTCTGAGGCAACTCAACATTAACTTGAATTAGTCTTGTATTCTGACCTTAGGCCCTAGTTCTAATAACTAGGATAGTATTTTGTCCCTAGAACCATGCCCCACTGTACTTAACCCCTCCATTCCCAGAATTACCATGAGTTACAGAATTAATTATTATCCAAAGAATTCCAAGGTATGACCTTTATCAAAAGGTAACAATACATGAGTATGTACACAGTTTGCCTAAAAACTGAACGTAATACTTAACTATAAATTTTAAGCAAGATGAATCAGAACAAATTTTATCTATTTTAATTTTGGAAGAACAATGGCTCAGGTCTTGAAAAAGCATTGTAATTATGCTAATATCATACATCTTGACACATAACCCCATTTCTGTCCATGAACTTGAAGCCTGAAGACAAATCAGTGTACTATACTGAGGATCTTACTTGGCCTCAGTCAATTTTTTAATGAATTTCCCTTTGCTCTTTGCTTGGTTAACATTTCTTTCAAATCTCTGATCTAGTGCCACTTCCTCAGAAATATTGTTCTCCACCCACAACATGAAAATGGATCCCCAAAATAGATCTGCACTGTTTTTCTCTCACACGTCACCACGTTCTTTTCCTTTGCGGCATGACCACAATTTGCAAGTGTAAGTTGTTTGTACAATTTTTTTCAGGTTGGTCATCCCTGTTGGATTGTAAGCCCTGGGAAAGCCCGTCTTAGTTCTGTCATAGGTTACACGCCCATTTGCTAGCACAGCATCCACACCAAGGGCTGGTTCCACTTTACGTGGATACGTTCAGTGAGTGTCTACTGAATAACTTAGTGAATGAACTATGGAGATGGAATGAAGTTTAATAGGGGTTAATAATATTATAGTTGTCTTTAAATCTACTCATTCCTCATATTCAATATCCAATTAGGAGACTCAATTTTGAAACGTGTCCCTGAAGTAAGGCTGGCAAGGGGGTTAACATCACTAGCAAGGGAATGACTCTAATTAAGAAGAAATAATTGGTTACCCTTTTTGAAGATGAGTAAAACTCATTTTGAGTTTTCAAGGGACACAAGAGACCAATATAGTTTAACTTTAGATGGTCCACAGATAGTGATGTGCTAATAAAAGTTTGATAACTGGCTGTCCGGGGGGGGAAAATTATAGCATTTTATGAAATACTACCACCATGGTCAATTCCAAACTCCTAATAGTTTAACAGTCAGCTCACTAAATTCCTCGATAATTAACAATGGGCTATCACAAGCTGGTACAGGCCAGTGAACTGGCCAGCAACCACCATCACAGATGTATTACTGAAGTGCTGAAAATTTTCTAAGTCATCATATTCTTTGCCATGTTTGATAACGTAAAACTTTGGTAACTGAATTAAGGAGTTAGAATAGATCAAATTTCTTTCCAAGGGAAAAAAAAATGGCTTTTTAAAAATTGTCTCCATAGCTCATCTCCTTGAGGTGGGCTGACCTCCATCTGAGGAATAATGCTGAAGAAAGGCTTCCAACTTGAATAAGATTTTATCAACTACGCACAGTCATGTGAAACATCACCACATCCACAAACACATCATGAAATCAACCCTACCCCATCCCTGCAGGCTTCCAGAGCAACATACAGTGATAGCCCTCTGACCTCTGGTCGGTCCAGCTGGCAGAATGGTATCCAGGCAAGAGAATCTAAGGCAGTGGCTCTCAGACCTTTGTGGCTGTCACTTAGTCAGATGAAGCTACTCCAATGGACCATGTACCATGAGTATAACCCACAGAAACAAGCGCATTTGGAGGGGATCAAACAGACATTAACTTTAGCAATACTATTGATGCAAATATAAATCATAACAAACTGTAGGGTTAACCAAACAGTCTTCAGAAAAATTGTTTAATATTTGAAAATCAAAAATGGTCACCATTGGAAAACCCAATAAGCTTGGGCTGCTGCTGTAATAAACCAATGACAAGCCGTCCCACTCTCTGGCCTTTGCAGCATTACGGGCATCGTGGAGAAGCCAGACTCACTAGTAGAATGCTGAATTCATACCTTCAGGAAATTTAGTGTAGTGCTAACATGAGATTCTTGAATATCAAATTGTAGTATCCCTCAATAATTCACATAATCATTACTAGTAAGCAACTGACTAAAAATGTATGGAATTACATACCATTTACCTGTAAGAACTTGAATTTTTATATTCACTCCCTGCTCATAGCTTACTCGATGACTAAGAACTATGGGTCCAGGAGGTGCACAAGCCAGCCTTTTCTCTAAGTCCCCTCTGTTCTGTTCTTTGATGCAACGAGGACACAGACAAGCCCACAGTTGGGCACCTCAGCTGTGGCTCCTGTTGGCCATGCTCACCGGGCTGTGTTGGTGTCGTGCTCTTGGCTGGAGCTATTTCAAGAAACAACTAAACAAAATCCACTTGTACATTTGCTACAAGTCACTGTGAATATTATCAATGTTGATTATTATGTAATTTGTATGTAATTTTTATATAATCATAATGATGATATAATCATGATGACGATAGTTAATATTTGAGTTTGCTATGTGCCACTCACAATTCTAAGGGCTTTGCATGTTCAGCTCCATTTAATCTTTGCATATCCCTCAGGAGGAAGGGGCTATTATTAATCCATTTATCCACAATGTCACACCATACCCCATAATCTCTGCACAAGAATTTATTTTGGAGTTTACTGCCAGGAAAATTTCCATTCTTTGGGGAAACTGGTATAATTCCTCCTTCCTGATCATGAGTAATGCAGTGTTTATTGTCTGTTTTTTTTTTCCTGTGTTCCAGGAAACAGGCAGTCGCATTTCGGTCTCACACACAGGCTGGTGCCATCTTACCATTAGTATAGTAATTTCCACGTATTTGTCTTTTGTACTGACTTTCTATTTCCATTTTATTTGCTTTGTTGCATGTGTTCTTACTACTAATTACCTGAGAACTCTTTGGAAAGAGGAAAAGTAGCAATAAATTTAATTACTCAACAAAAACAAAGTTTGAGTTTATTCTGAAAGCCCTATGTCTGAAGAATCGGTGAATGGAGTTTGAAAACAACCACCCCATCTCTTGGGACAAGTTTGAAACAATTCTAGAAGCCAAATATCTTCCTGGATATGGTGGATGTTCACATACTTTTGAGGAGAATGGAGTTATTGGGTCTTATCCATGGAGGGCCCTGACCAGAATCTCAGAGATCTTAAAGGAAAATGGAAATATCCTCCCATGACAAGAACATGCCAGAAGCAGACATCTTTGTGCATAAGCATCTAGTGTGTGCCTCTCGCTGTAATGCTAACACATTATTGTAAATAAAATATTTTATTTAAAAACTAACATGACCTTAAACTTGCACATGTTTCTAGGCGTCAAGGTAACTATAGCACCCTTTTGCCTCTGGCAAATGACTACAACTGTCCATAAGAGTCGACATATGAGAAAAATATTTTAAAAAAACAATAGATTCCAAGTAAACAAGGCATACCACAACCCTCTCCTTTTATCTAAAAGGGACTCCGACTGTCAGTGTGTCTCCAGTGATGGGTCTAGACATGCCAACTCTTTCATCCTGGCAACAGAGTGACTGCAAAAATACGTCCTTCTTCCCCTTTAAGACTCTTAAACTTCCTTGGAAGGGGTGATTTAAAGTTTAATAAGAAACGACATTTACTATCCAAATTTCACCAGGAAAAATATTTGAAACACAAGCTGAGAAAAAGACATCAAAACCTGTGAACCATTGAAAAATTTTAGAGAAACACAGTATGATCAAATTTTCATTTCAGAAAGATCCTTTAGCGAAAGTGGAAAATTTCTTGGAGGAAGACAAGATTAAAGGCAATGAAAATAGTTAGGAATATTTTTCAGAAATCCAGGCGCAAGCTGATGATGGCCCAAGTTCGGATACCAGTTCTGTGGTTGACAAAAAGAAAGAGTGAAGAGGACGTTATTGATGTGCGTCGGTGATAGACTGTAGATAGAGGAGGAGTGTGAGAGGAGAATCCTGAGTGGTGCCTGGGCGTATCAGGCAGGGCTGCAGGTGGAAACAGACCACACTCAAATCAGGAGAATTTGAGGAGTGAATGCATGCACTGTTCGTAAATTGTAGGCAGGGTGCAGTTCCCCAGGGGTGGAGCTAGTACCAACCCCACACCAAAAGAAGGCACAAAAGAAGGGAGCAGTTATTGGATCCAGAAAGAGAGGGCTGTATGTGGCCGGGCGGGGGGCGGGGACGGGGGTGCCTCTGACCTTGGGTGGGACGACACGGCCCAGCAGAGGCAAACTAGCAGGCTGGATGCAAAATTCTGCATGTTTTAAATTTCTGTAGAAACTGCCATATTGCTATCTCTTCCATTCCCAGAAGGTTGTTCTATATAATTTTCCACCAACAATGTAAAAGACTATCCATGTCTCTCACTTCTTATGAACAATGTATATTATCAATCTTTTTTTAAAAAATTGCCTATTACAATGTTTTATATATCAACTTAGGTAGGTCATCATACTTGAATATTTGATCAAATACCAGTCTAGATGTTACCATGAAGGTATTTTTTAGATGAAATTGACATTTAAATCAGTAGAGTTTCAGCAAAGCAGATTACCCTCCATAAATTGGGCAGACCTCACCCAGTAACTGGGCGACCCTAGGAGAAAAACACTGAGGTCTCATTCATGGCTGGTGGGAATGCAAAACTGGTACAGAAAGTTTAGAAGATCGTTGGCATTTTTTTACAAAACTAAACATACCCTCACCATATGATTTAGCAACCACACTGCTTGGTATTTACGAAAGAGAGTTGAAAACTTATGTCCCCACAAAAACCTGCGCATAGAGCAAATTTGCTATGAAACTATAACTGCCTTAAGAAAAAAAAAACAATACTAAAGTCTTAATAAAATGAAAACCCACGGTCTCTTGTTCAACAATTATTAAGAATTTCAAAATGGCAGCAGCAGAGCGTTAAACCAAGCAGGGGGTTTGGTTCAAAGCAGCTCCAAGCCCAGGACGCCAGCCCCATTGCCCACAGGATCCACGCGAGGAAAGTCCCAGGGAGAGGAACAGAGAGGCCCAGTCATGCCCTGGGCAGAGAGCTCCATGGGGACGCCCATTCATTCCTGCCTCCAGAACCAGGGCTGCCCTGGCTGCTGCCCTGTGCCTGCCCAGGCCCCGTCCCGTTCTCCAGCTTTGCCTACAACTCTGTGAGTGCAACCTCCTTCCAGTCAAGCCCCCCTTGGCTCTGTTTTTCCTTGTAAGTTGCTGTGACTTGCACAAAGAGAGAATAACTGACCATAAACTTAACAGGCCATTCTCATTTATTGGGCACAGTTTTTTGGTTTTGGTTTTTGTTTTTTCCCATCAGGCTCAATTCCAGGCACTGGTGATAATGCAGTGACAACCAGTGAGAGCCCTGCTCTCACAGAGCCTCCTTAACATAATATAAACGAGAAGTAAGTCAATGAGTAAAGAAACAATTTAGAAGAGTAAAAGGTGCTATGAAGGAAATAAGTGGGATAACATGATAGTGGGCATGACGGAGGACAGGCAGCGCTCCCTCCCCAGGGCCACGGCACTCGCGGTTCCCTCTGCCTGGAATGCTGCTTCCCAGACATTCCCTGTGCTCACGTTGCCCTGCTGTTCAATGCAACTGTCACCTGACGAAGGAGGCTTCCCCTGACTCACGCTACCTGGAACAGCGCTGCCTCCATTCCCTGCTCTCATTTCCTCTCTCTTTCCCTGTTGAATTTTCTTCACCGTATTTGTCACCACCTGATACAATAGATGTTTATGTTTACCTATGATTTGACTCTTCTCCACTAGACCGGTGCTCCCTGGGGAACAGGGGTTTCATCCGTTTGCTCACTGCTGCGTCGTCGCCCTGAGGACAGCGCCTGGCACTGCGTCGGAGCTCAGTGACTGTTGAATTAGTGAGAAGTTGAATGACTAAGAGTGGAAGAAAGTCTCTCTGAAGGAAGCCGTTTTAAGGCTTAAACCTAAATGAGGAGAAGTTTCAAACCAAGGAAGCAACAACTGCAATACCAAAATGCTGAGAAGCAAACCATCTCCTTGTGTTTGAAGAACAGAAAAAAAAGGCATGGTGGACACCCATTTCACCCAGATTCGTGCTTTTTGGGTTCACCAAGTCGGGGACAGGGGACATCTGCCACTATCTGATGGCACATTCAGGGCTTCCTGGATGCCCAGGCTGAGGTGGCAGCTGGATGTGGGGTCAGGGGCCTGCTGTGGGCTGCAGGCGTGACAGCTGGAGGCTGGCTGGACGCAGGGAAGATGAATCACTGAATGCCTGCCATTCCGGGTGGTGCTGCAAAACCTCACAGCACTGAAATGACGGAGGGTGCTATTTGAGAGGGACGGAGACAGGATTCAGAAAGCGATGGGTCATCAAAGAAATGAGAAACAGAGATTGCGGGAATGTGTATGGCTCCTGGTGGAGCTTCTAAAATCTCAAGTTGGTTCTGTGTTGGCACGAATCGGGTCTGCTTTAAAAGACAGAAATTGGCTGGTACATGACTTCACTATCAGCAGAATTGGCCAGCACCAGGCACATGTGCAGACAGCTCTCTCACCCTCAGTCACAACACACGTCTTCTGGCCGCACTCTGCCGCTGCTGAGCCCAGACGCTGACCCCAGGTCTCTCTCTGCCTAGTGCTCCAGGCACCACCACGACCTGGCATGATTTTGCCAATCCTGACCTACAGCCTCGTACCGAGAGGTCACCAGAACAAAGTTCCTGGGTAAAGAATTTAGGAAAAACAGAATATTTCTACTTATAGATCTGAAAACCCAAGGGATGATTTTAAAGTCTTTTTCTGGAAGTATAAACAGCATACAGAAAAGTGCACACATTATAAACCTAGAGTTCAGTTAATTGTCACAAAGTGAACACACCTGTGCAACAGCCATGCAGGTAAAGAAACAGCACTGCCAGCACCTGGGAGCTCCCCTCACGCCCTCTCAGTCACTTCACTGTCCCCCCTCCCAAAGGGACCACCATCCTGACTTCACCCTCCACAGATAAGTCCTGCGTGTTTCCAACTTTGTATAAGTGAAAGCATATAACTTGTATTCTCCTGTTTTTGCCTTCTTTCAGTCATTATGTTTATGAGATTCATCCATGTTACTTGGAGGAAGGAGCAGATTGCTTTTAGAACATGTAGGGCCTTGGCTAGAAGGCATCCTAAGAACTTGAGCTTTTATTGCAAGCAAGATGGAAAGCCAGGATATTTTGAGCATAGATGTGACACTCTGACAAGTCACTGAATGATTATTCTGGCTGCAGCCAACAAGGACACCATGGTGAACGTGGGAGACCAGTGAGGAGGCTTCCACAAAAACCCAGGGAGTGGGCCTGACTGTTGTGGCTCAGTGGGGTGGGCATCCTCCCACAAAGCAAAAGGCCATCAGTTCGATTCCTGGTCAGGGCACATGCCCGGGTTTCGGGTTCAGTCCCAGTTGGGTGTGTATGAGAGGCAACAGATTAATGTTTTTCTCTCCCTCTCTTTCTTCCTCCCTACCCCTCTCTCTAAAAATAAGTAAATAAAACCTTAAAAAAAAAAACATGGAGTGAAGGGGGCTTGGCCCAGGGTGGGAGCAGTGGGAGTGGAGAGAAGTGGTCTGCTTCTAGGTGTATCTTAAAGATAGAGCCTAGTGAACTTGTTGGTGGTTTGGAGGCCAGTGTGAGAGGAAGAGAGAAGACAATAATGACCGTGAACATTTTGGCCTGAGTAGCCGGAGGATACAGCTGTGATCCTCTGAGACAGGGAAGGCTGCAGAAGAAGCATGTTTAGGTCAGGGAATCAAAAGGTCCACTTGAGACACATCAAATTTGAGAGGCCTAGTAGTCATCCAAGTGGAAAGATCACACAGGCAGTCAGTTCTATGACTACGGGGTTCCAGGGAGAAGTCAGAGCAAGGTCATCATCAACTTGAAAAGCATCAGACTATAGATGGTATTTAAAGCCATGGGACTGTATGAGACCACCAGGGAAGTGAGAGTAAAAAGAGAAAACAACTGTGAGGCTGGCATCTGAGCTGAGCCTGAAGGATGAGTGTGATCGCTTAAGTAGAAAAGAAGGAAAGGAGATATTAATAATAATAATAGTGGTTGACATTTAGTGAGCACCTTCTCTGCATCTGTCTCTGCGCAAGGCACACACATCATTATCGGATTTAGCCCCCACAACAGCCTTGTGGGGTGAGAGCTATTTGCTGTCCCCATACTACAAATGGGAACAGTAAGACTTGGAAGAGTCAGAATTGCTCAAGATCTCTAAGTAGTGGAGGTGGGCTCTGGACCCTGACAATCTAGTTCCTGAGTACTGTTCTATACCAGCCTTCTACAGATAGTCCAGGCAGGGCTAGCAAAATGAGCAAGGGTATGGAATAGTAAGTGTAACCCAGATACCTCATCAAATATCAAAATAAAATGATCAGCCCATTATTGCACGTAAAGACAGAATCTTTTTCACTTTTTCCTAGAACCGTGCCTGTGCAAGTAGAAGTTTACTATGTCCACCCTTGGTCAGCCCAAGCCACGCGTAGCTCTCCTATCCCCCAGCCAGGAACCTGGGCTTCCATCTCTGTGTTTCTGATCACAGCACTTTGTTCCTCATCAAAGCCCAGGACACAGGACCCACCACCACACACCTCACATACACCTCCCACATACATCCTCACCCCCAAAACACTAACACAAGTCTGTAGCCTTTAGCAGTCTTTCACTAAAGGTGAAGAATATGATGGGGGTAACCTCAGAGCACAGAACCAGTAGTCACCCAAAGCTGAACATTGGGCTCCATTGCCCTAGAGCTCCCCTGCCATCCCTGGTGAGGAACCTCTACCAGCTACCCAGATGTTCAGGGCCCAGCTGCACCACCTCCTTGGACTACCTCTTCTCTTCCATCACTACCCTTCTCCCCAGCTAGTGCTCTCCAAAGCCCTACTCTGTCTTCTCTACCCAACAGAGAACACTGAATATTCCTGCTACTTCATTATGCACAGCAATGTCAATGAAAAGTTTATCAAAGTACTTCCCGTCTCATCGATGCGGGGAGGGGCCCCTCCATAACAACTTTTATGTGGTTTTTTTTCACCCCCTGATAAAAGCCATCCACCATGGATCATTATCCTTACCTGCACACAGAACCAGCAGGAGCTTAGAAATTCCCGGGCACAGAGGGTATTTTGCTCCCTCCAGTACCAGTTGAAAATCTCAGGTAAAGCCTCCCCACCAACCATCTCTATAAGCAAAAGAGCATCAAGAGAACATGCTCCCCTCTTATTCAGAGCAGATTCGAAACAATTCCATGGTCATGGTCACAGGGACAGGAAGTTTCTTCTCCTTACACATGGAAAAGGGTAAAAGGTAAAAAAAAATTACCTTTATTAAAAACAAAGTAACTAATGTTTTAAAAACTAAGTGTTTTATATAGATTATTTCACTCAGTGTCCACAATATCTCTATGGACTTTGATCTATAATCTCTCAAAACACCTGCTTGACCTGGAAACAGAGCTGGCCCAGGCTGTCCGGCTGCAGGAAACCAAGGAGCTCTGGTTACACTATGCATGCCCCCCGCCTCCTCACCTGTCAGGTGGGCTACACCCGACTACCCAGGAGAAAAGCTATACCTTGATGATCATTCGTATGTGTCAACTAGGCCATAATACCCAGTTTTGCATTCAAACACTAATCTAGGCATTGCTGTGAAGGTGTTTTAAAGTTGAGGTTCACATCTACAGCCAGTTTTACTTAGGTAAGTAAAAGAGATTACTCTTAATGATGTGGTGAGCCTCATCCAATCAGTTGAAAGACCTTAAGAGCAAAACTGGTGTTTCCCTGAGGAAGAACAGCTCCTGCCTGAGTTTCCAGCCTGCTGGCTGGCCCTACAGAGTTTAGACTTGCCAGCTCCCGCAATAGCATACCCCAACTTCTTGAAATAGAACTCTCTCTATATATACATGCATATACATATATACATATATGTATACATACATATATATTTAAATGTGTATACACACACATGCACACATATATCGTTGTGGTTCTCTTTCTCTGGAGAACCCTGACTAAATCAGGCAACCTGCTAGCTAATGAGGTTTGTTCAGAATAATTAGCCTGAGCTCTCTCTCTACCTGTAAGCGTGGAGAGCAGTGACAGCTGCCACTGCTGGGCTAGCTGTTTCAACTCCAAGCCTTCGGCAAACACGTTTCATCAATGGGGTGTGCAGAGGTAGAGACACCAACCTGGATGCAACTGCATCATCAATGCCAGTGAGGTTTCTCCTCAAACTGCTTGGAATCCTTTTACAAGGAGGTCTTAATGATCCCATGGGACAGCTCAGAGACAGTCCATCATGGTTGGCATTATTTTAAGGTTTCATGTGTCTTAAGGAGGAAAGCTATCCTCATTTCCCATCCCGTGACCGGTGCATCTATTGCCACACATTCTGCGGCTTGTTGTTTGAATTCCAAGGATTTAAGTTGGTAGATTAGGTTTGAGATGTACTTTAATAATTTTCCAGAGGGTCTCAGAGCCTAAGGCTGCTTGGTGACTTCCCTTCTAATAAGGCATCACAACCCCCTTAGTTGTGTGTCCTTTGGGTGGGTCTCCTTTGGGTGGCTGACCCTCCGGCCAAAGACCATCAGAACATGCCTATAGTAGAACACATTGATTTATTTCTCATTGCAGGAGACAGAGAGAATGCACCACAGCGAACCATGGCGTCTCAGTAAGAGAGTATTAGAAATAACCTATTATAGAACGGGGACTTCGATTTGGTGATTTGGAAGAGGGTTTAAGGAAGCAGAAATTCACTGTGTCAGGAGGAGTCAGAAAGTGTGGGCAATTCTGTGATTGGGTACCTCAGTATATCTGATCTATAGGAGAGGAAGCAACAGCCATTTCTCAAGGAAAGACAGGGAGTGCTCGAAAGTATGTGAGTGGCTCAGGGGCCTTGTTCTGTCTGGTCATCCCATTCACAGACTAGCCCAGTCCGATGGTGGTGTTTTGTAGAGTATGTCCAACAGGTGGTCATGACTCAGCTGCGAGTGTCCAGCTACCTCTTAACAACACCAAAGCTAATTGGGTCAGGCCAGGGTTCGGATGCAGAGACTGCTTTTTCCTTTCTCAGGTGTGATGAGCATTAAAAAAAAAACAAAAAAACCCCCTGGAATTCTACAACTGCAGTTTCTGGTCTTTGGGAGTCTAAAGTGTCAAAAGTCTGAGCGTAAGAGTGATGCTTTTACACACTGTAAAGGAAGCCCAAGTGGGCTCCACCATCTCTAAGGCAAATAAACACATACCATATGAGCACACCGTTGGTGCAGCAGAGGCATCCTGCCTGGGATACAAACAATAAAATTGTTGGGAAAAAAAGCAACTTTTTTTTGTTTATTTCAAATGGTATCATTTTGTCATTGTTGCCTGAGACTGATCACCCTGCAGAAAATGAAGTCCTGCAGAATAAATATCCAGTATCACCCTTCAAGGACAAGTTCCTACATACCAAGGGATTCAGTGTAGTAAAGATGCCCTAGAAGGGTCATGATTTTGATGACTGTATTCTTTCACAGAGAGAGCGCTAAGAAGTGTGGCTATTGTGTGAGTGGCAGGTGTAGAGCATGTGTTACATCAATAAGGTAAGATGAACAAAGAGAAAGGGGAAAGTCAGCAAAAAATCGTTTTAACGAGAGAGAAACAACCCTGGGTTGTGTAGCTTGGTGGATTGAGCACAGGCTGCGAACCAAAGGATCACCGGTTTGATTCCCAGTTGGGGCACATGCCTGGGTTGCAGGCCAGGTTCCCAGGGGGGCCATGTGAGATGCAACCACACATTGATGTTTCTTCCCATCTCTTTCTCCCTCCATTCCCTTCTGTCTAAAAATAAATAAATAAAATTTTTTTAAAAAAGAGAGAGAGCGAGAAGAACAGTGTGTGGAAAGAAAGCAAACAGGAACTGTCTCTTCCCAGGGTGCCAGGTGTCCCCAGACCTGTGGTAACTTGGTGCTCCCCTTCCCTCGGTGCCAAAACCTCACTCCCTTCGATCTGCACCCTCTGCCCAAAGCTGTCACACTCTGGGCTCCCAAATGCCATAATTATCCCTGGGCAAGACCCCCTGACTCAGATGAAATAAAAACTAATTTTTTTAAATGTGCTCATATATCCTAAAGTTAAACTTGTTGAATTTTTAAAACTCTTCTCTATTCTGAGATTATATCTATTGTTTTTACATTAACTTTTAAGTAAAAGTTCAGTTTGGGGTTCTGGAGTTTTGGGGGGTTTACTTGAAATAAATAAAATGTTGAGCACTGCGGATCATTCCTGGAATTATTTGGGGGAATGAAGGAGAGGTCTGTAAAATTCAAAAGGATGAAATTACTAACTTATGGAATAGAATTCTATTTGTTAACGTCTTAGAACATATAATTTTGTATTATCAGAAGAAATCCACAATAATTTAAAAGAACTTCAATAAAATTATCAAATG
>PVJI01031736.1:0-12877 GCA_004026765.1 Micronycteris hirsuta
AGGACACATGGACAGAACTAAGGGGGAGGAGGGAGGTTGGGGGGGTGGGACGGGAGGGGAAGGGAGGGGGGAGGGGAGAGGCTGCAAATAACTGTAATTAAACAAAAAAATTAATAAAAAAAATTTAAAAAAAAAAAGGAATAGCACCTTTTGCCTAAAGCCCACCATCAGGTCTGACTCTAACAACTAATGCATGACCACCTATGCCTATTTGTTACTACTGGTGGTGGGAACATAGTGGACTTTGGCCACATCCTGAACAGGGCTGCTCCCTGGTCTGCCCCACCCCCACTTCACCAACATTGATCTGGCATCCATGGGCACCCACTGTTGCCAGAGTTTCCTGTGTAACATTAACATGACTGATGGCAGGCTGCGGGACAGTGTCACTGTGCTAGTCCCCAGGACTGTGCTTGGCCTTAGTTTCCTGCTCAGCCTGCTGTCAGCTCTGCTGTGCCTTGGCCACTGATGCTGGGACTCTGTGCAGTGCACACTCCCACAGCTCAGGAAGGAAAGCTTAGCCTCACCCAGATGCCTCAACACTTCACCTTGCCTGACCACAACCCCTTGCCTCAGTCCTCACCATCAGGCCTATCTCCTGCACCTATACCTTCCCCCAGAGGTGTCAACTTCCCTCACTTCCAGAGGTTAATAATGTGACCTTCCTTGCATCAGGGTACCACTGGAGTCTGTGGGTCCAGGAGTCAGAACTGAGCCATTGGGACACACTGGGAAGAGTACATATGACCCAGGCCCTTGTTCCCATATGGGCATTGTCCACCCCAGACAGTGGTGTGTAAGATGTGCATTTTGGCACTGTGTCTTGGAAGGGAGAGCATGCTGTGGTTGTGGATATGCCCAGCTGTACGGACAGTTGTGTCTGTGTGGTCTTGTTGGGCATGTTCCTAAGAGCAGTGAGGGTAAGCAGCCTAAGAGCCCTAAATGCCAAGCTTCAACACCAGAGCCATTCTTGGGCATTTCTGTATCCCACCTTCCATTCACTTCAACAGTAGCCTCCAGGTCTAGACTATAAGCCCAGGAATCAGATCCCACCCCAAATCCAGCTGTAGCTGCCACTTGTCCCCTACCCTTGATGCCCACACTGGAACCTTTCTGCTGCTTTGGTGCCTCACATAAACAGGTGTGGAAGGAAGGAAGGAAAAGAAAGAAAACCCAACTGTACCCAGAAAGACAAAATAAACAGCATGAAGGGCATCCCAAGGGCATCAAATTCAGGAGATCAAGGAGCACCACTGAATTCCACAGCTCTCCTCCATAGCAGTTCACACAACAAAGAAAGAGAGTCAAAGAAAATCAATTTAAGAAGCAGAAGCAAACAAGAAGACTCTCCCCTAAAATGGGAAGACAAAGAAACAATCCCCAAATTAAAGGAAAGGAGGAATCTCCAGAAAGAGTGCTAAATGAAACAGGGGCAAGTCAACTATCACATATTAAGTTCAAAACGATGGTTATAAGAAAGCTTAATGAGCTCACTGAGAATTGCAAAAAAATACTTGGAAACTATGAGAAACTTACTGCAAAATATATCAGTATGATAAAGGAAATAGAAACTATCAACAAGAGCCAAAAGGAAATGAAGAATACAATCTCTAAATTGAAGAACACAGTAGAAGGAATCAAAAGCAGGCTAGATGAAGCAGAGGATTAGATCAGTGAGCTGGAGTACAAAGTAGAAAAAAACTCCAAGAAAGAGGAAGAACAGGAAAAAAGACTCAAAAAGAACAAAGAGGGGATAAGGGAACTACAGGACAACATGAAACGTAATACTATCCATGTAATAGTGATACCAGAAGAAGAAGAGGAACAAGGGATAGAAAACCTGCTTGAAAAAACAATGACAGAAAACTTCTCTAATTCTATGAGAGAAAAAGTCACCCAAGTCCAGGAAGCACGGAGGATCCCAATGAGATGAACCCAAAGAGGCCCACTCCAAGACACATCATATTTAAGACTGAAAAATTCAAGGACAAAGAGAGAATCTTAAAGGCAGCAAAGGAGAAACAAGAAGTAACATAGAACGAAGCCCTGATAAACAAGCAGCTGATTTCCCAATAGAAACACTACAAGCCAGAAGAGAATGGCAAGAAGTATTCCAAGTAATGAAAAGCAAAGGTATGCAACCAAGACCACTCTCACAACAAGACTTTCATTTAAAATGGAAGATGAGAGACTTCAGACAAAGACAGAGACCTGGGTAGATATACTTTGCCTCCTTGCACAACCAAAAGAAGGACAACAACAAATTTAAAAACAAAAAACAACCACAACTTTCAGAAAATCAAACTGTATGGAAGTCCAACAACCAAGGAGTTAAAGAAGAAACATTAATCTAGACCAGTAGCAGAGACAGAGTCAGGCAGCCGGGGGAGAGAGGACTCAAGGAAGGGCAATGGCTGGAGGACCGGGTGAGGTGGTCACTGATGGGACTGGGCAGCCCCTCATTTTCATGCAGATAAACTGGGAGGAAAAACTTGGGAGCAAAACAGACAGCACAACCCAGGGTTCCAGCCTGTGGATATAAAGCCTTAAAAACTCTGACTAAAAAAACCTGTGGGGGTTGCAATGGCAGGAGAAATTCCCAGCCTCATGGTAGAGTTTGTTGGAGAGACCCACAGAGTCCTAGAATGTACACAAACCCACCCACCTGGGAATCAGCACCAGAAGAGCCCAATTTGCATGCGGGTAGCTGAGGAAGTTACTGAAAGCCAGCCAAGAGCCATGAAAGCAGCAATATTCCCTCTCGGACCCCTCCCACAACAGCACCAAAATAGAGTGATGTGGGTTGCCCTACCATGGTGAATACCTAAGGTTCCACCACATACCATGTAACAGGCATGCCAAGACAAAAAATAAAAGAAATGACCCAAATGAAAGAACAGATTAAAGCTCCAGAAAAAATACAACTAAGCAATGAAGAGATAGCCAGCTTATCAGATGCACAGTTCAAAGCACTGGTAATCAGAATGCTCAAAGAAATGATTGAGTATGGTCACAAAATGAGGAAGAAGTGAAGGCTAGGCAAATGAAATAAATAAAATGTACAGGGAACCAACTGTGATGGGAAGGAAACCAGGACTCAAATCAACAGTTTGGACCATAAGGAAGAAATAACCATTCAACCAGAAAAGAATGAAGAAACAAGAATTCAAGAAATGAGGAGAGGCTTAGAAACCTCAGGGACAACTTGAAACGTTCCAACATCTGAATCATAGGGGTGCCAGAAGGAGAAGAAGAAGAGCAAGAAATGGAAAACTTATTTGAAAACATAATGAAGGAGAACTTCCCCAACCTGTCAAAGGAAATAGACTTCCAGGAAGTCCAGGAAGCTCTGAAAGTCCCAAACCAGTTGGACCCAAGAAAGCACACACCAAGGCACATCATAATTACTTTACCCAGGATAAAAGAGAAGGAGAGAATCTTAAAAGCAGCAAAAGAAAAGACAGTTACCTACAAAGGAGTTCCCATAAGACTATCAGCTAATTTCTTAAAAATAAACCTTACAGGCAAGAAGGGGCTGCAAAGAAATACTCAAAGTCATGAAAGGCAAGGACCTACATCCAAGATTACTCAATCCAGAAGAGCTACCATTTAGAATAGAAGGGCAGATAAAGTGTTTCCCACATAAGGTCAAGTTAAAGGAGTTCATCATCACCAAGCTCTTCTGGTATGAAATGTTAAAGGGACTTATCTAAGAAAAAGAAGAAGATCAAAATATAACAGTAAAATGACAGCAAACTCACAATTATCAACACCTGAACCTAAACAAAACCAAAACAAAAATAAAAACAAACTAAGCAAACAACTAGAATAGGAACAGAATCACAGAAATGGAGATCACATGGAGGGTTTTCAGTGGGGAGGAGGAGTGGGGAGAATGTTTGAAAAGGTATAGGGAATAAGTAGCATAAATAGTAGGTAGAAAATAGACAGGGGGAGGTTAAGAATAGTATAGTAAATGTAGAAGACAAAAAACTTATATGTATAATCCATGGACATAAACTCAGGGTGAGAAAGTGGGTGGGAAGAGGGTGCAGGTGGAGGGGGAGTAAAGGGGGAGAAATGGGACAAGTGTATTAGCATAACCAATAAAAATATTTAATTAAATAAATAAAATAAAGTAAAATGGAAGGTCAAAAAAGGAGTTTCCCAGTAAAAACAAGGCTAATACTATATACCTACACCAAACCAGCATTGCAAGATATGATAAAGGGGCTTCTTTAAGAAGAGGAAGAAAAAGAGTGAGAGAAACAGGAACACAGATACAAAGTGGAAAAATGGCAATTGTAGAGATTCTTTTCACATGCATGGAGAAGCGTAGGTCCGGGATTCATGCGTGTGAGCAAAACTCCACGTGGGAAAATTACTCCCAAGTTGGCCAGCATGATTCATGTCCGTGGAAAAAAGAATTCTCTGAAGGGAAATTTGGCTAACATGTTTCTTAAAAATTATTACCTTTCTGAGTCCCTTTCCCCAGAGTCAAGGGGTTTATGTTAATGGATGCCTGGGATTCTTTCCTGCCCTAATGTTTACCTTCCTGAATAAACAGTCCACTTATCTACCCCCTTCTAATATATCTTTACTACTTACTGTAGACCCCTGTTCTTCGCATAGTTGATGAATGGCTATTCCAATGCTAATGTGTCCTGAATTTCCTAATAAAAGCCGGGTTAAGCTACTCTCAGAACCCTCTCCCAGATGAGCTGAGAAGGGTCCGTGGCCCCGGAATTCCTCTTCCAAGCGTGTCTCTGTGTGAGATTTATTCACGCGTCCGGTCACGGTCACCACGGATTTTGCGGGATGAAATCCACAGCAGGCAATGAATAAGTCCCTATCTATAATAACCGTAAATGTAAATGGAATAAATACTCCAGTCAAAAGACATAGGATAGCTGAATGGATTAAAAAAACATAATCCACACTATGCTGCCTACAAGAGATGGTACGATGTTTGTAAATCAATAAGTGTAATACATCACATAAAAAAAGGAAAGGCCAAAATCACATGATTATATCAATAGATGCAGATAAAGCACTTGATAAGGTACAGCACCCATTTATGATAAAAACACTCAGCAAAGTTGGAGTACAGGGAGCATACCTCAACATAATAAAGGCCATATACAAGAAACCTACAACCAACATCATACTCAACAGGCAAAAACTAGAAGCTAAGTTGTTCCTACTAAGATCAGGAACAAAACAGGGGTGTCCATTTTATGATTTCCATTCAAAATATTATGGGAAGTTCTAACCATAGCTATCTGAGAAGATAAGAAATAAAAGGCGTTTGAATTGGAAAGGAGGAAGTAAAATTGTCATTGTTTGCAGATGGCATGATAGTGTACATAGAAAACTCTATAGACTCCACCAAAAAAACTACTCAACCTAATAAGTGAATTTGGCAGAACAGCAGGATACAAAGTCAATATTCAGAAATCAGAGGTATTTTGTACACCAAAAATGAAATATCAGAATCAGAAATTAGGGAAAACATCCCATTTCTTATAGCAACAAGAAAAATAAAGTACTTCAAATAAACCTAACCAAGGAGGTAAAAGATCCGTACTCAGGAAACTATATAACACTGAAGAAAAAAATTGAGATACAAATAAATGAAAGCATATACCATGTTCACGGACTGAAAGAATTAACATCATCAAAATGCCCATACTTCCCATAGCAAGTTATAGATTCAACACAATCCTTATTAAAATACTAATGACATATTCCACAGATATGAAACAAACATTTCAGAAATTTATATGGAACCATAACTGACCACGGATCACCTCAGCAATTTTGAGAAAGAAGAACAAAGTAGGAGGGATAACGATACCTGATATCAAACTATGTTACAAGTCCTCTGTAATCAAGGGTCTTTTACTGGCATAAGAACAGACACGTAGATCAATGGAACAGATTAGAGAGCCCAGAAATAAACCCACATCTCTATGGTTAATTAATATTTGACAAAGGGAGAAGGAGCATATAATGGAGTAAAAATAGTCTCATCATCAGATAGCCTCTTCATTGTTTCGCATGTATTTTCATATATGCAAAAAAAAAAAAATGGAACTGGACCACCAACTTACACCATACACAAATAAAACTCAAGATGGAAAAAAGACTTAAATATAAGTCATGATACCATAAAAGTCCTATAGGAAAACATAAGCAGGAATATTTCAGATATTCCATACAGCGATAGTAACCAATACCTCCCCAATGGAAAGAGAAATAAAGGAAAAAACAAACAAATGGCACTCCATCAAATTAAAAAGTATCTATAGCTAAAGAAAACATCAGCAAATTGAAAAGAGAACCAACCACATGGGAAACATATATTTGCCAGTAATACCTCAGACAAAGGTTTGATCTCCAAAATATATAAAGAACTCACATGACTCCACTTCAGAAAGACAACCAATCCAATTAAAAAATGGGCAAATGACCTAAATAAACACTTCTCCAAAGAGGATACACAGAGGGCCCAGAGACATATAAAAGGGTGCTCAGCATCACTAGCCATCAGAGAGATGCAAATTAAAACCTCAATGAGATACCACTTCATACCAGTCAGAATGGCTATCATAAACAAATCAACAAACAAGCAGCACAATTCATAGCAGCACAATTTACAATAGCCAAGTGCTGGAAACAACCTAAGTGCCCATTGGTAAATGAATGGATCCCAAAACTGTGGTACATTCACACAATGGAATACTAAACAGCAGAAAGAACGAAGGAGCTCCTACTATTTGCAACAGCATGGGTGGATACGGAGAGCATTACACTAACTGAAGTAAGCCAGGCAGTGAAAGACAAATACCATATGATCTCAACTATACATGGAACATACTCAACAAAACAAACAAGCAAGCAAAAATATAACAAGAGACATTAAAATTAAGAACAATCTGACAGTAACCAGAGGGGAGGTGGGAGGGGATAATGGGGTTAATAAGATGGAAAGGTTGTCAAGGAACATCTATAAAGGACACATAGACAAAGTCAAAGGAGGGTAAGATCAAGGGTGGGAGGTAGGGATGCCTGGGGTAAGGAGGGACTCATTGAGGGGAAATGAAGACAACTATACTTGAACAACAATAAAAAAAAGAGAGAGAGAGAACACTACAATGAGATACCACCTCACATCAGTCAGAATGGCCATCATAAACAAATCAACAAAAAAGTGTTGGAGAGGATGTGGAGAAAAGGGAACCCTAGTGAACTGTTAGTGGGAATGCAGACTGGTGAAGCCACTGTGGAAAACAGTATGGAATTTCCTCAGAAAAATTAAAAATGGAACTGCCTTTTGTCCCAGCAATTCCACTGCTGGGATTATACCCTAAGGGCCCTGAAACACCAATTCAAAAGAACCTATGCACCCCAATGTTCATAGCAGCACAATTTACCATAACCAAGTGCTGGAAGCAACCTAAGTGCCCATCAGTAAATGAGTGGATCCAAAAACTGTGGTACATTTACACAATGGAATACTATACATCAGAAATAAAGAAGGAACTCCTACATTTGCAACAACATGGATAGAACTAGAGAGTATTATGCTAAGTGAAATAAGGCAGGCAGTGGAAAACAAATAGCATATGATGGGACATGTGATGGAAAAACAAATAGCACCTATAAGTGGAACCGAATCAACAAAACAACCAAATGAGCAAAATAGGACCAGAAACTTGGAAATAATGAATGAACTGACAGTGACCAGAGGGTAGGCAGGAGGTATATAAAAGGGGAAAGAAAGAGAAGGGTCAAGGCAAGGAGCATGCATAAAGGACCCATGGGCAAAGACAAAGTGTGGGGCGGGGGAGAATTGAATATGGAGGTGTAGAGTAGGTAGGGGAGAGGGGAATAATGGGGAGAAATGGGGAGAATTGTTATTGAACAATAAAAAATATAATTTTAAAATAAATTTTATGCCAACTTAAGGCCTGAAGCAAAGAGGTTTTTGATACACACATTTCTTTACAGATCACTAAAATATTCTAATTAAACTTCATGGAAACTTAAATGGAAACAAGATTGATTACATGGAAATGTTTGTTGAAAACTTCCCTCTACCACAATATTATTGCCAAAATGAAAGTGGGAAAGGAATAGCTTCTCAACAGTTCAATTCCACAGTTAAACTGAGTAATAACCCCCTTTGCTTTTACTTATGTCTAAATACCTTGATCCAGATTTTAGCCAACTGCAAGTATGTCACAGCAAACAGGAAAAATGGCCCTTCCAGCACCCTCCGCTAATGACAAAGTTTACTATTGTGAACCAGGAGCAACCTTCAGAAACAGCTGACCCTGTACTCTAATTATGCTTGAAAAGAAGAGTAAAAAACGAAACAAACCATTAACTTGGCTGAAGGGTCACTGACTGATGTTCTTGACAGAATTTGCACACCATTCTGTTCTGTGAATCAGTGGACTCCATTACATCTACTTGAGGTATATTTTGTAGTTCCTATATCCTGTCAATTCCAGGCAGAGACAAAATCAAAAATCCTGCAAGGACTAGCCAGCTGATGAAACCAATGTTCAAAGTCCCAGACTGATACCATACCTTTGATGTCCTGTGAAACTAAAGATTGATCCCAAACCAAGTACTTTCCAACTACTTTAGTTAACTTTAGTTAACTGCTGCCCTAAATTTTAGCATTACATGCTCCCTCAGTAACCCCATCCAGCCACTTTCTTGCTCCCAATCACTGCAGAATACATATGTGCAAGGTCTAAGACTGGGTTTTTGACTGTGTCTAATTTTGTATTCTGGTTCCCATTTGGCTATGACCCATTTTTTTCTGGCTTCCCAGGGCCTCCCTTTCTTCAAGGGCCAAAAACTGATTCCTTTACCTTCCAGCTACTGACTACTCAAGATGCTATCATTCACCTGACTGTCAGTTTTGCCAGTTCTCAAAGATTCAAGCTCATATTTCCAGAATGCCATGAAACAGAAATTCTTATTGATTTTCTGCATTCACATAACCAGACCCACCCTCCAAAAAGGAGAATAATCCTGATTCAGACTCATCTTGAACAACCCTGGACAACTGGGATATTCAACTCAATTTAATTCAATTAAAATGTCTTGAGTTATCACAAACTTCTGGCACTTTTCCAGCTGTTGGAATTATAAAGATAAATATGACACAGCTCCTGCCCTCCTGAATCTTGTTACTAATTGGGAAAACACTACACACACACACATATAATCATATATCTTCAATTTACATTCTGAGTGATTTAATAAGATATGAATTTGCGGCTCTTTGAGAGTGGTGCACAGGTCCTCTCAGAGGAGGAGGAGAGATGGAATTCAGCAAGACAAAAAAGGAAGAAACAGATTCCCCACACTATAAATGGCATTAAAGAGGGGATGATGTAAGTAGCAAGCACCTGTGCTAACCCACATGTGAAGCATCCCAGGACAATGGGAGGACCTCAAAGGGGATTGTATGAATGGTAGACTCAGGAAAACTGGCCCTTGGCCTCCAGGTTCTCAGGCTTAGCAAAGAGTTCCACATCCAAGTGTTGGGTAGAAACCTAGTATTTCACCCACAGAGGGGTCAACAAGAGCCATGTGACAAGAAGTGAATCAAAAGTGGCTAGTGTCGGTGAGGAGTAGGAGTCCTCCTAGATGCCCTGTTAGAAACCAGACTCCCCCAAGCCTTCTTAGAATTTGGGAGTGTGTGGAATACACCCCAGCTGTGTACCTGATGAACTTTTCTGCCAGCCCTAGTAGAAGTGGGGCTAAGCTGATTATCATTCATTTTATAAAAATAAAACACTATAACCATTGTGTGTGAAAGATAACAACTCTTTACACTGATAAGCACAGATTCTCCTTAAGAAGTACAGAGAAGGGCATGTAACATCAATTTAGAATGCAGTGAAATCCTCATGGAGAAGCTGATGGATAAACTGAGTTTTGAAGAGTGGGTTGGAGGTAAGCAGGTAAAGAGGGAGTATAATAAGGATCAAGTAAAATGAGCCATGTGGGAGGTAGGGATTGGATGAGAAGCTCAGCAGAGGGGCACCAGCAGATTTGCCTCTGGACCCAGGCCCACAGTCTTCTAAAATTTGGCATGCTGTTCTTCCTTAGTTTCTATTTGCAAACAGCCTTGATACCTTGCAACATGTTTGAGGGGTCCACTCTGACCCTCTATCTCGTCTTCAGGAACTATCCCAGTATCACAACCAAAGGACTGTGTCTCACTTTGTCATTAATTGAGAATTCATAATTTTTCATTATGAATTCAGCTGGAATGATACAGTATTCAAACTGAAGGAGGATTAGTAATAACTTTGTCCAAGATTGTCCTGGTGCAGATGGGGAGATTAAAGCCAGAGAAGGAAAGTGACATTTGGGGAAATGACCTGTCACACATCTAGATAAGGGTAGAGCTGAAATCCGCAATGAGGTCCCCTAATAGCTAATCCTGTTAGCCTTGTTCTATGTAGACGGGTCCCCAGGTTCTCTTCAGGACTCTGTAACGTCTTTGTTGCCTTGTCCTTCACAATGGGCCTCAGACACTGGCCCTAGGCTTACTTACAGCAGCTTCTGCCAGGTATCATTCATGCCAGATTGAAAGCCCAGGATGACACAGAGAAATGGTTGAAAATAGCACCAGAGCTCTCTTACCTCTGGATGAAAGCGCCCAGTGTCAGGGGAAGAGAACAGTGTATTCTTCAGCAACAGACATGAGTTTGTCAGGAAGAGGAATCAGAGATGACCCTGCTGTTTCCCTTTTTGTGTTAACAACCTCCCACTCTTACTTCCACCCTCACCCTCTAATTTCCAGTTCTTTGCTACTGCCATCTAGAGGCCATGGCCGGAAAAAGCATATGAAGACCATAAACCAGAAAATGTGGCTCTTCCAGAAATAAACCCAAGTCTCTATGGCTAATCAATTTTCAACAAAGGGAGCAGCAGCATAAAATGGAGTAAAAATAGCCTCTTCAACAAATGGTGTTGGGAAATCTGGACAGCTACATGCAAAAAAAAGAAACTTGAGCACCAACTTACACCATACACAAAAATAAATTCAAGATGGAAAAAAGACTTAAATATAAGTCATGACACTATTAAAGTCCTAGAGGAAAACATCGGTAGAAAAATCTCAGACATTCCCCACAGCAACATCTTCACTGATATGTCCCTAGACCAAGGGACATAAAGGAAAGAATAAACAAATGGGACCTCATCAAAATAAAAAGCTCCTGCATGGCTAAAGAAAACATCATTAAAATAAAAAGAGAACCAACAGTATGGGAAAACATATTTGCCAATGATACCTCAGACAAAGGTTTGATCTCCAAAATATGTAAAGAACTCATATGACTCCACTCCAAGAAGACAAAGAACCCAATTAAAAAATGGGCAAAAGATTTGAGCAGACACTTCACCAAGGAGGACATACAGAGGGCCCAGAGACATATGAAAAGATGTTCAGCATCGCTAGCCATCATAGAGATGCAAATTAAAACCACAATGAGATACCACCTCACACCAGTCAGAATGGCCATCATAAACAAAGTAGCAGATAGGTATTGGAGAGGATGTGTAGAAAAGGGAACCCTACTGCACTGTTGGTGGGAACGCAGACTGGTAAAGCCACTATGGAAAACAGTATGGAAGTTCCTCAGAAAACTAAAAATAGAACTGTCTTTTGACCCAGCAATTCCACTACTGGGATTATACCCTAAGAGACCTGAAACACCAATCCAAAAGAACCTATGCACCCCAATGTTCATAGCAGCACAATTCAACAATAGCCAAGTGCTGGAAGAAACCCAAGTGCGCATCAGCAAATGAATGGATCAAGAAACTATGGTACATTTACAGAATGGAATTCTACACAGCAGAGAGAAAGAAGGAGTTTATACCCTTTGCAACAGCATGGATGGAACTGGAGAGCATTATGCTAAGTGAAGTAAGCCAGGTGGTGAGGGGCAAATACCATACGATCTCATCTTTAACTGGAACCTAATCAACAAAAGAAAAAAGCATTCAAAATATAACCTTAGACATTGAAATTAAGAACAATCTAACAATAGCCAGAGGGGAGGGGAGAGGGGATTGTGGAGAGAAGGGTTTTCAGGAACTACTACAAAGGACACATGGACAAAACCAAGGAGGAGGGTGAAAGCAAGGGAGGGAGGTGGGGTTTGGTAGGGTAGGGAGGAGGGGAGGGGAGAAAATGCAGACAACTGTAATTGAAGAACAATAAAGTAATAAAAAACAAAAAGAGCCCTGGCTGGTGTAGCTCAGTGGATTAAGCGCGGGCTGGGAACCAGAGGGTCCTGGTTCGATTCCCCGTCAGGGCACATGCCTGGGTTGCAGGCCAGGTCCCCGTGAGGGCCATGTGAGAGGCAACCATACATTGCTGTTTCTCTCCCTCTCTGTCTCCCTCCCTTCCCCTCTCTCTAAAAATAAATAAAAATAAAATCTTTAAAAAAAAAAAAGAGCCCGGCTGGTGTGGCTCAGTGGATTGAGCGCGGGCTGGGAGCCAGAGTGTCCTGGTTCGATTCCCGGTTGGGGCGCATGCCTGGGTTGCGGGCCAGGTCCCCAGTGAGGGCCATTGCTCTTTTTTTTTTTAACTATATTTTATTGATTATGCTGTTACAGTTGCCCCACTTTCCCCCCCCCTTCTTGTCCCCCACCCCCTTACCCCACCTTTCCCCACCCTTTAGTTTTGTCCATAGGTCATACACATAAGTCCTTCTGCTTCTGCATTTCCTATACTATTCTTAACCTCCCCCTGTCTGTTGTCTACCTACCATTTATGCTACCTGTTCTGTGCCCCATTCCCACCCTCTCCCCCAACCACTCCCCTGTTGAT